>ML431391.1:0-15279 GCA_005239525.1 Nicotiana knightiana
GGTCTATTTATAAGTTTGGGACAAACCCTAACCGTGTAGGAGACTTCTATTCAAATCGGGAAATACTTAAAACCTTCAAAACTCGGAACTGACCGGACAAGGACCCATGCGTTAAGCCCCAAACGCCCCCTTATAGCCTGGGAAGGCTTGGCGTTAGGGGCCAAACGCCCCACTAACGCCAGGATCAGCCTGGCTTTAGGGGCCAAACGCCGGCTAACACCCGGGTGTTTCCTTTTCGACTCTTGAGCGTATTTTTGACGTTTATGCATCCATTTAGCTTGACTTCCATCTCCAATTCACCTACACATGAAATAGACTCCATTATGCACATATAACGTGTATTTTTATCATTAATGCACACAAAATGTAAGGTTTATAATGCTTAAAACCATGAATTCTAGCCACGCATCAATACCCCACACTTAGACTATTGCTCGTCCTCGAGCAATATCCTTCAACACGTACACATTTCATTAACAAGGAGTATTTTACTTTTCAATCACACACATTAGCCCTTAACTATGATCGATAGCGGCAATCAAGTATGAACATAAAAAATTTCACATTCTTTTCCTTCTTTAAACATGCCAACGTATAAAAATTTAATCAATCACACGAATCAACCTAATTGCAACCACCCAACCTCAAGAGTCAACTTGCAAGTACTAAGCCCTCTCAATTCACGCACCTACCCAACAGGAAAATTACAATATTACCAATCGTTCATGAGATCATGTGCCCTCACCAACAACAAAAGAGTGAATATACTAGTCCACACATTCATGCTTTTGAGCATTATTTAAGGACATCACACAATTGAACAGATTCCCTCACTCTCACAAAGAATTCATATGTATCCAGTGGTCGTACCATAAGCTTGCCCTTAGTGTAGATCTCCACTAATTCAAGTTAGCCAAATCTAGGATCAATTAGGACTTTTAAGGTTATAATGTAGGCTAAGGGACGGTTAGGACATATTTAGGAATATTGACTAACCCTCCTAAGCACTTTAATCCACTACCTTCACAAATTAACACATATTCTTCTCAACCAATTCCCTTGCCACAATTCATATTCAACATAGCCCGTTTTCAATTAAGCACTTCTATATTTTCACTAGCACAAATTAATAAACATTGGAGGTGTGTATCTCTTTGTACATACTTTTACTATCATTTTTTTTCTTTCTTACACACACTCCATACATGAAGATTCAATGGCTAGTGACTCTCGAATACAATTTTTAGTGCACTAACAAGTCTTTCCATGGCTCCACTCAAAAGTTAATCCCCAATATCTCACCTTACTTCTTTTAGCGACTAAGTGACTTTGGAGGAAAAGGTGCAAAAAATCTCAATTTAAGAACAAAATAGGGGTACGGCTTGTAATGTGGGTACCAAAGAAAAGGTCTAAAGGCTCAAAGGGGCTAGCAATGGAAAATGTAATTCTTATGTGACAAGCACATCCATGATCAAGCAATAAAATGCCTACGTCATCTCCTAGATTGGCATAACCTACAATTTTGCTTCGATTAACACACGGGGCAAGTTCTAGACTACACAGGATCGCATAGAAAATCACTAAACCTCACTCACACATTGCACATGACTCAATCACAACGGTTTTATTCAACTCTCAAGTCAAGCAAGCACACAAAATTGAGAGAATTAAGCAATATTACACTATGTAGCATACNCAAAAAATCAATTTAAAGTGCCCGGTTCAAGTTACATCCTTGGAAAAGAACCGTTGCCCAAAGAAAAACTAAGGGATACTACCTATCAATCCTACAGAAATAAAAAAAATCTTTTTGGCGTTTTTAAATCGGACTTTATCCCTCAAGAAAATTGTCCAACAGATCCATCGTTGGGAAAAATCCGAGATTTTTCTAAAAAGTAATAATTTTATTCAATTACACCTCAGAAAGTAGTTTCCTCACCCCCACACTTATGTTATGCATAGTCCTCGATGCATGATCACAAAGAAAAGCATTAAAACAAGGGTGAGAAATACTCCATGAGACCCTCTCGGGCAAGCCCGGACATGATTCTCAATCTTTAGAATTGGGATGACCCCACACTTAAGATCAAACATGCCCCTCAGCTTCAACTTTTGGGTACTCAGACTTCCCCTGCTCTGCAAAATAAAAATAACACAAAACTGACACTAAAAAAAAAAAAATGAAAAGATATACAGGTTGGGTTGCCTCCCAACAAGCGCCTTATTTGTATTCGTGGCACGACTCTACTACTTCACCACTTCTCCTTCCACTTTGAGGATATGAATTTTGTCCCCAATTTTGCATCAATTTTTCTGTCACGTTCATGGGGTGGTGGTGTAAGAAGGAAGGAACCAAACAATAGGCATCACATCTTGCACTTCTTGGCCCTTAGGTGAGGTATGTCATTTTGTCTCCTTGGCATCACAAATTTCAGAATATAAACACTTTGTTCCTCATCCATTGACTCCTCTATATGCTCGACTGGATTAATTCCCATGTCACCAACCAAACACAATGTTGAAAAGTGTTTAGAATGAGGTCCAATACGCTCCAATTCAAAAACTGCATTATTTTTGACATCCTCTATTTTATACTCTTCATCAACCTTGACATCATTAATAATTTGGTCGAATATTTGGATTTCCTCTTTCCGCTCCACAAGCTGGCCAGTATCCACAACTATTGATGGTAGGGAATGATACACCTCAACTTTTTTATTCAATTGAACCTGCAGGTCATGGATATCTGAACCAAATTGGTATATCTCTTGCTGGAGCTCAGTTCTTCCTTCTATACAGATTGGCTCATTATATCTGATTCTTCAAAATTATCTTCTGGTGGGAACTCACTCTCTTCGTCGAGTTGAGGTTCTTCTTGGAAATTGGCCATTAATTCATCCATTCTAGCCTGGAGTCTTTTGATAGCTAAGGCGTCAAGAACTTGTTGCTCGGCTATCATGTTCTGTTGCTCCGCTGCTTGTCTCATCAAGTCCATAATACGAGCCACGCTTTCCATATCCTCCACTTCCTTGCTCCTATCAAACTCATTAACATTATTAGAAACATTACAATAAAAGCTCTGAGAAGGATAATAAGAATTAGGACAACCATCCCAATGGCCACCTTGACAACCACACACAATACAAACATTCCACACATTAGATTGAGATGGACAATATTGCCACATGTGTGGTCCTCCACAATATGGACAAGGATCGTCATAATAAGAATAACCACTATTCGACCAATTATCATTCCAAAATGCCATGTCAAGAAAGATAATAAAATATTAAATTAAGATACAAATAAAAAATAAAAAAATTAACAACTTAAATAGAAAAAAGTAAAAATTCAATCTAGTAGAATAGTCAATTTCTAAGTCCCCGGCAACGGTACCAAAAACTTGTTGGGTCCAAACGCACACGCAAGTATACGTGTTCGACAAGTAATATAGGATTGTAAGTCCAGATATCGTACCCACAGGGATGAATATTTAACTAAAATTAACCTAGAATAGTAAACTATGAAATTAACAAAATAATTGGCGAAATTAGATACGAATTCAATAAGAGCCGATATTCTAGAGCTATGGGTTAGCAAGCAATCCTGTTGAGTTTTCCACTTAAATCGTCTAATTAATTTATCTGGTTTATTGATTGACGAGGTTAATATTGCTCGTAGCCTTCTCCCGAAGTACAACTCGCCTATTCANGAGCAAGGCGATTAGGTATATTCCTATCCTAAACGCAAATCCGCTCTCCTGAGGGGTTAAGATCTTGCTCTACCCAATCTTATATGCAATCTAGAATTCCCTCTCCCGAGTTCAATCCTAGATTCGTAGATAGTATTCAATTGGTAATCGCGCAATCAAATAATTAAGTGCAAGATTGAATAAATAAACCAATATGATAAAATAATAAGAACAATTCAAGCTTCAACTACAACNAGAATAAAAACTAGGTAGAAGCCTCCTTCAAGCATGGTGTGTGTTCCTCCACGTCAAACCCCCTCACGTGAATATCCGTGAATCAAATCCCCTTAAAGTTGTATTTTTGGGTCTATTTATAAGTTTGGCACAAACCTAACCGTGTAGGAGACTTCAATTCAAACTGGGAAACACTTAAAACCTTCAAAACTCGGAATTGATCGGATAGGGACCCAGGCGTTAAGCCCCAAACGCCCCCTTATAGCCTGGGCAATCCTGGCGTTAGGGGCCAAACGCCCCACTAACGCCAGGGTCAGCCTGGCTTTAGGGGCCAAACTCCCGGCTAACGCCCGGGTGTTTCCTTTTAGAATCTTGAGCGTATTTTTTATGTTTATGCATCCATTTAGCTCGGCTTCCATCTCCAATTCACCTACACATGAAAAGACTCCATTATTCACATATAACGTGTATTTTTATCATTAACGCACACAAAATGTAAGGTTTATAATGCTTAAAACCATGAATTCTAGCCACGCATCAATCTCCTTGTGAGACACCCGGATGGTACACTTTTAAAATAGTTCAGCCAGATATGAGTACTACAAAGACATGCACTATAAGCCTTGAAAGAATACATATTACCTTAGTATTGCTCGCGCCCCTAGTAAAGCGAGAACGTTAAGCAACTTGAAGAGCCACAGGATGGAGCAAAGGAAAGCCAAAAGGGAAAGAATGTCGTATTAAAGTTTTCACAAGAAAAGGGATATGCAAAAACATTAGCATAGTAATAAGAAGAGAGAGAAGGAAGCATTATGAATAAGTTGTGATACATTGATGAAAGCACTAGAGTGTTACAAAACCTATAGTCAAATGAAGAAAGAGACGAAAGGTGATGGGCCTTAAGACAACGAAAGAGTATAGGCCATAAAGTTATATCCTCATTTCGAGAAATAAGTTCGTAACTCCAACGCAACTACCAGAGGGGAGAGTTAATCCCCATAGTAACAGAAATCATTATGGACTGGCAAACAAGATAAACTAAATATGAATTAGGGACTGAATGATTAGGAAGTACTTGGCATCATGGGAATTTCAAATTTCGATCCGGCGGTAGTAGAAGGGACCAGAAAAGAAGATTCACGATGAATACAGAGAATAGTCATTTGGGGAGACGCTTCCCTAGAGCAAGCAATATGAGAAAAGTTAAGCTTAAGAGACTGTATATTCCAGTTACGCTAAGTGTCGCCCTCGCGAGTAAGGGAATTTGTCATCCTTGGTACAGAAGAATTTCCGTAAGGCAAGTAAGGATCGATGATGTTGAGAAACGACGCCAAAGATGAAGAGGTAAAATATATATAGTTAGATCCTCGTGGCTTCAGCTTTTAGTACATCCCTAAAAGGGGGAAATATGGAGTAATGTGGCATTAAGCAAGAATTAAGTGGTTCTAGTGACTATGGAGTGGTAAAGGAAGAATGTGATAAATGAAAGAGGAATGAGATGGCACTTATCCAAATCTTATAGATACGCTATAATTCAAGAATATTGTGCAAGCACAACATCAAGGAGAGGAAGTAAAGGTTCCTGCTCGAGCTGTTATTAATAAATAAGGAGCCAGTGCGAGACGTAATTAAGACAAAGGAAGTAACCCAAGAAAGATTAAGAGGAATATTGATATGAGAATGGGCCAACGAGTAGTTAGTAATTGGTCAGGAAGATCCAGTTATGGCTAAAAAGGAGGTTATATACGAATCATCAGATCGTGTGAGATAAACATAGTAGAACCCAACATGGAGAGTTCAGCCTCGAAGAATATCATTATAATAATTGAGATATATTCAAATAAGAGTCGGGGTAGTTTAATATACGTATGAATGTTACGGGGATAAAAGAAAGTGCCACTGGGAAGGCAGTCAAAATATCAGTTCAGAAGCAACCATACAAGCACAAGGGCATGGAAGTAAGCAACTATGGATGATTATAGGCAAGTACGGACATCAAAAAGGTCAGTAATAAGCTCACAACTTTACGAAAGTAAAGGGTTCTCCCTAATTACTACAACGAAAGACTAGCTGAGGAGATAATAAAGAAGGCTTCAACCTAAGCACAACGACCTAAAGAGGAAATGGTCGTATAACAACAATCTCGCAACAAAATTGTAAGAATTCCAAAGGAAAGTGGCACCTACCGTGGCTAATGAACGGGAAGTAAGAATCAAAAGTAATATTCGATATCATATGAGTTGTATGAAAACTCTAGCAAGTGTGGGCTCTAAGATAAGCTAAGTATGGACGCAAAAAGGGGGCAAAAAGACCAGTAAAAGTAATAGCTTACGTTGAAAGAAAGCTAAGATGTAACGAAAGAATTATTTGATCAAAGATCCAGGGTTAGTACGCTATGGATACACTCAAGATTTTGGAGAATTATCCAGGCAGCATATTTGTTGACAATCATACAGCCATAGAAGACTTCCGATATAAGTTAAAAGAAGGAATTGAGCCCGGGGCATAAACAAAGGGTTGAATTGTTAGAAGATTGTATCATAGATATTCCATAACGCCCATGAAAGGCTAAGGTAATAACTAACACCATGAGCCACGGATCGGAAAATAGCTTAAGCCTACGTAAAGGCTGATCAGAAGGAAGAGGAAACTAAAGAATTACATCACCTAAGTAAATCTGGAGTCTGATTATTGGACCTAGAAAAATTATAGAAGTTGTGTTGGAGAACATGATAGAATCACTCTTAATATCAGATGTTCAAGAGAAATAACACAACAATCATAATCTATAATGGCTCTACAAGGAAGCCAGTTAGAAGAAGTACCAATCTCATAAGAAATCAGTACGAAGCTCCCACCAGATTGTGTATGTATCAGAGGTGCGAGTATTATAATAGAGCTTCAAGTTATGGACATGAATACACCTGGGTGGAAAGGATGTTATGAAGGAGATAAAAGATATGATATGAGATTTTAAGTAAGGTAAAAGTGAACAACGTACGAGATACTCAAATGCAGAAAGTTGTGAATAGTCCATATTTTGGATAGAAGGCTATAAGCACGGGAGTCTAATAACCAGGAATGATAGCGGCATCGGCTGCATGTCTTCCAGCCTATGGTTTCTAAGTACTGAGAGATATACTTAAGAGAATAGAGAAAACTTGGAGACGATGTGATGTATCGCTTTAAATTCCAGAATAAAATAAGTAAATCTATGGTGCAAACAAGTTGAAGTAAAGTTTATATATGAATATGTATAGGCCGCAAGCTAAAGTATGGTAGAGCGACAAAATTTTAAGGAAACATGAGTAAGGATGAGGAAAGGCAAGTGAAAAGTTGATGAGAATGGATAAGTCCTTAGGATTAAGTCCATGAAAACAAGAGAAAGTTCAGTATAACCTGAATGAACTCAAAGGAATCTATGATTAATAGCATTTAGAAAGAATGAAATGCTGACCTAGTAATAAAATGAGGGTATAATTGTGACAGATAAAGGATGACGTTTGGGCCTTCATTTGGATAATGATTTATAAATAAAAAAATTATGGTATAGTATAACCCATGGAAATGCAGAAAAGTCATATGAATGGATAACCAGACCTACGAATTAAGATATAGACCATATTCGCAAGTTATACAAAGCATCGATCAAAGGACTTAAGTATATCTATAAATGCCCAAAAGGACATCTTGTGAAGCTCTGTATATGTTTACAAAGTGAAGCCTAGGGATTGGCCAAAGGTTGGAGGAAAAAAGGGGAGAAGAGTCGCATAGGCGCACTTACAAGGTCAAAGTCGTACAGGCTGCATGATAGAAGGTAACAACAATTACGAGATGGAAGGATTTCAACCATAAGTCATGCTGTGGAAAGAGGCCTAAAGGAGGGAATGCCTTGGACTTTGGAATTATTCACAGAACAGTTTCCCAGATGGCAAAGATAGTACTAAATTATTCGGAAGGCATAAGTTATGAAAATGATAAGTGCATTAGTCAACATTCGAGGACGAATGTTCCAAAGGGGGGGAATGATGTTACACCCCATATTTTTTCGTACATGAATTTACGTCATAAATAAATTGATGGAAGCTCGAAAAATGAGATGTTACATCTTGCATTTTCGTATGTTAATGTTTAGTCTTCAATTAATAGACGTAGACTCGGGGATGAGACTATCTAGAGGATATACAAATTTATGCTATTTATAACAAGACATAAGTAAGTGCCGTGATGGATAAAGGGTAAACAAATCAAAGAAAATGAGTTTTTTTGAAATTTTGCATTTTGGGATAAAATACGGCCCGAGCTAAAATACCCGGTATATATGGACTAGTACCGTACAAGGTACCACATGGACATGATAGTAAGGTGTATAAGGTATGTGGAAAGTGAGTAATATTTTAAGTAATTTGTGGTAATTTTTAAATTATGCGGGTAATGGATTAATTACCGGGTAACGAAACATTATCCAGTTAACTAATAAGTGGGTAAAGATTACTAGTCTTCACCCACTCTCCACGTGGCACAAGGCCACCAATTTAAAAAAAATGACTCATAAAAATTATGTTAGGTGTCTACACCTAAGAAATATATAAAGCTTAACTTTATAAAGGATAAGACTTAGAAGTTACAAGAATCTGAAAATGAGATATATCATTGTAGGGATCTCAAATGTGATATATCAATTAAGTATCAAATTCATTTAAAATCTAGAAACAGAACAACTTCAACCAAACGTTGGAATTTTAGATTAAATCCATTCCAACTTTGGTTCACCAAGCGATAGAATAGAAACAACGTTCAAAGCAATTTCATTTGAGATTCTAAGGAATAAAAATCTAATTTTGCATGGTCCGTAGCTAAATTCTGTTAGAGCAAATTTAAAGCTTCTAAAAGAGTACGGTGCAGTCTCCATCAGGAATATTATACGGAGATGTTACCACTCCAGGTATGTTAAGGCTATCCCTTCTTTCTTTTGGCATGGTCCAAATTATACTGAAGAAATGAGCAAATACACAGTTTCTATAAATTACTCTATTCATAGAAATAGTAGGGGTGTCTATATTCTTGATTCCCCATGAGAATTAATATTATTATTTCTGCTCATGGGTCTCAGAATAATACGCAGTTGGAGAAGTTTATCCGGAAGGAATATTGAGATTATTACGTACTTTTCATGCATTTCATACATGTGAATTGACCCATGACCAGATGGCGTTATATACGCACCACCACCTGATCAGCTGGTATATGATGATGATGTTGCCCATAGTGGCTGAAATATGATTCAAACGGCGTTATATACGCGTATATATGTAGGTATATATATGATTCAAATGGCGTTATGTACGCGTATATATGTATGTATATGGGATATGGGAAAGGTTATGGCGTTATATACGCACCACCACCTGATCAACTGGTATACGATGATGATTTTGCCCACAGTGGCTGATATGATATGATGGGATGCCCTCAGAGGCTGATGATGTTATGAAACATATACCTATGCACGACATGACATTCATACGCATATGCATGATGCTAAAAGTGATTTATTATTTTCAGAGATTATCCAGACATACAGGTTGAGTCAATTACTCTATATCTCTTTCATGTCTCTTATGTATTTATTTATGTGCCTTACATACTCGGTACATTATTCGTACATGTCGAGAGCCCTCCAAGTAGGCTATCAGCTCAGTGGAAGATGTTGGTGCGCTCCATTTGCTTCGGAGTTGCTCGCTGGTTAGTATGATTTAGACACGCATTGTTTGGTAAGGCGGGACTCTATCCCGATCTTTATGATGTTTATGTACTCTTAGAGGCTTGTAGACATATGTCGTGTATATAATGGATTGTACGGCCTGGACGTCCTATGTTTTGAGTTTATAAATAATTATGTTGGCCTATTAGGCATGTATGTCATGTGTATGTAATGATGTAATAAGAAAGATACGTTACATAACGGCTATATGATAAAGCCAGTTTGAAGAGTACCAGCCTCATAAGAAATCAGTATGAAGCTCTCACCGGATTTTGTATGCACCAGAGGTGCAAGTATTATAATAGAGCTTCAAGTTGTGGATATGAATTATACCTATGTGGAATGGAGGTTAGTAAAGGAATATAAAAGGTAAGGCAATATTTTAAGGTAAGTAAGATAAAGGTGAACAATGCACGAGATACTCAGGTGCAGAAGATTGTGAATTGTCCATACTTCAGACAAAAGTCTAGAAGCGCTGGGATTCAGTATCCAGGAATGATAGCAGCGTCATTAGTGGCATATCTTCCAGCCTATGGTTTCTAGGTAACGAGATATCTAGCCAAGAGAGTAAAGAAGAGTTAGAGACGATATGATGTCTCGCTTGATGTTCTAGAATAACTGAAGGAAATCTATGGTGCAAGCTCGTTGAAGGGAGGTTACGAGTGGTATAAATAGAGATGTATAGGTCGCAAGCTAAAGTATATTAAAGCGGCAAGGTTTTATGACAGGAGTAAGGATAAGAAAGGGCGAGTGAGAAGGTGACAAGAAATGTATAAGTCCTCAGGATTAAGCCCATGAAAACAAGAGAGCTAATTGTTTCTCTAAGTTATAGAAAGCTCAGTATAGCCTGAATGAACTCAAAGGAGTCTAAGACTAATAGCATTTAGAAGAGATGGAATATTGCCCTGGTAGTAGAAAAAAGGTGTAATTGTGATAGATAACGGATGACGTTTAGGCCTTCGATTGAGTAATGATTTGAAGAAAAAAAAAAAGGGAATTTCATGAGTTGTACAGGATTAGAATAACCCCCAAAGGATGAATAACATTGAGATGCTATGAAATACTGTTACGGAAGCATGGTATCGCCCCTAGGTGGATCAGTCTAATCATTTCAGATGTTCCCCGATGAGACGTCAACCCTAGTGATTACATAAGAGGTCAAGTTATCAGTAGCAGATTATTGGATCAATATTAAGGTGAATCGACAATACATGGATAAAGCTCCAACGTATGAGAGGGGATAGGATTCCATCCTTTAGATGAACAGTAATAAGAAAGCATTAAAGGACTTGGATTTATACATCTATGATAAGAAGCGAGAGAGTAACCTGGAATTGGATAGCAAACCTCAATAATAAAACCAAGGTAAGAGTTACAGTATAGTATGACCTACCTAGATGCAGTGAAGTCATACGGATGAATAACCAGGTCTATGAAATAAGATATAACAATATTTGAAAGTTCAACAAAATATCGAGCAAAGAACTTTAGTATACATATAGATGCCCAGAAGGATATCTTGTCTAGCTATGTGTATGTTTACAAAGTGAGGCATAGAGTCTGGCTAAAAACTGGAGGAAAAAGGAAAGAAGAGTCGCAGAGGAGCACTTACAAGGTTAGAGTCGTACAGGCTGCATGATAGAAGGTAGCAACAGTTACGAGATTGGAAGTATTTTGACTACAAGTCGTGGTGTGAGAAAGAGGCTTAAAGGGGGGAATTCCCTAGCCTTTGGATTTATTCAAAGAACAGTTGCCTAAATGGCAAGAAGAGTATTAAATTATTCGCAAGAGCTATGGGTTATGAAAATGATAAGTGCATCAGTCAACGTTCGAGGACGAATGTTCCAAAGGGGGGAATGATGTTACACCCCATGTTTTCGTATGTGAAAGTACTCCATAAGTAAATTGATGGAAGCTCGGATAATGAGATGTTACACCCTGCACTTTCATACGTTAAAGCTTCGTCGTATGTTAATCGATGTAAGTTCGGGAATGAGATTATTTTGATATTATAAGCACTATGCTATTTCAAAAAATTTATAAGTAAATTCTTGAAGGTGAGAAGGTAAGCAAATCGAAGAAAATGAATTTCGTTGAATTTTAACCTTTTGAGATAAAATACGGCCCAAGCTACAATACCCCGTATTTGTGGACTAGTGCCATACAAGGTATGACATAACCATGATAGCAAGATGTATAAAGTGTGTTAAAAGTGAGTAGTATTATAAGTAATTTGAGATCATTCTTAATTATATGGGTAATTGGTTAATTATTGGATTAGTAGAGAAATATTTAGTTAATTAAGGAAAGGGGGTGAATTATTTGGATAAGATTAAGGGCCACCAACGTGGCAGCCCATGAGTTGGATAAAAGACCTAACATATGACTCTTAAATTAGGTTGAAAGATAGCATAAGTTGGACATTGTTTCGCCTAGTCATACTTATCAAGGTGGAGTCCACACCACCAAGACAAAAAGACTTCTCTAAGTCACAAAATGTAGATACTTATATTGTTTAAATTGTGGATGAGTTTCAGCAAGAAAATTCCTAAAAGATAGTGATCTAATTCACAAAAAAATGGAGATGCTTACATCAAAATCTCCAAGAATCGGATATTCAACAAAAGAATTAGTATGAAGTTATACTACGTAATATCAATGGGATTTGAAATTCTAAGAGAGCACGGTACAATCTTTCTCTAGAATATCATACGAATTTTTCCCTACTTCAATCCATTTTCACGTGTTTTTGCACAAGACGTGTGTTAAAGGGATTGTCAAGGGAATCGGCTCAGGTATGTTAAGGTTGTCCCCTCTTTCTTTTTCCATGATCTATACGACACAAACGAAACGAGCAAATGCACAATTTCTATAAATGAATCTATTCATAGAAATACTACGAATGCTTATGTTCTTAATTCCCCATGTGTCATATTATTCTATCATTTGTTCATGGGTCTCAGAAAATACGTAAGTTGATAAAGTTTATTTCATGATATTACTCAAAGGCATAATGGTCTTATGACATTCCAAGAGATTTTATTGACATATTTCTCATGCATTGCATTCATTTATACATGTACTTTGACCCATGACCAGATGGAGTTATACGCATATATGTATGTATATATATGTATATGGGATATGGGAAAATTTTACGACGTTATATATGCACCACCACCTGATCAGCTAGTATACGTTGATGATTTGCCCACAGTGGTTGAGATGACTTGATAGGATGCCCTCAGAGGCTTGATAATGTTATGAACGCATATACCCATGCATGGTAATGATATTTATACGCATATGCATGACATTATAATATTAAATTTTCACAGAGCTATTTAGATATACATGTTGAGTCTTTTATTCCATGTTTCTCTCATGTCTATTGTTTACTGATTTTCATTCCTTACATACTCGGTACATTATTTGTACTGACGTCCCTTTTGCCTAGGAACGATGCGTATTACGCCCACAGGTTTTGATAGACAGATTGAGATTCCTCCAAGTAAGCTATCAGCTCAGTATAAGGTGTTGGTGCGCTCCATTTACTCCAAAGTTTCCTATTTGGTCAGTATGCATTGGACACGTATTGATTGGTATATCGGGGCCTTGTCTCGGACTTATGACGGTTATGTACTCTTAGAGGCTTGTAGACATATGTCATGTATGTAAAAGATTGTATGGCCTTGTCAGCCTATGTTTAGTATACAAGTGATCATTTCGGTCTTATAGAACCGTATGTCTTATGTATAAGTTGGTATTACATGTTTCATTCTAGTCATCTTCCAATAGCCCTTCTGTCTCATTTACTTTTGATAGCACGATACAAAAAGATATGTTATGTTGGTTTTCGATGGAGCAAGGTACCAGGTGCTTGTCGCGGCCCGTCGGTTTGGGTCGTAACAGTGCGGGTGGGGGAGGGTGGCTTTGGAGGCCTTGGTGTTTTTCTCGTCCTCGAGCGAAATTGGCTCTTCCTCGTCACTCATCAGCTCCCTTAAATGTCCTTGGTGGAGCATGTTCACTTCCTTTTGCCTTAGGACTATGCAATCCTCGGTCTTATGGCCCCATTCCTGATGGAACTCACAGAGGGCGTTCGAATTTCCAGGAGTTTGGATCGGACTTCATCTTTTTACAGCCATTTCACCTTGGGGCCGAGCTTCTATAGGGCTTACACTATTTCTGAAGGAGAGACACAAAAATTGTGAGCAGATAAAAGTAGACGCATACCTCTTTCATTTCAGGGGTTTCCCGTCTGAGTCCTGGATGGGCCTTTGGCTTGGTGGGGAGGTGGTAAGATGGCCGTTCTTATGTATGGTTTGTGCCTTTCACGATTGAGGCATGAACCTACGTGATCTCTTTGGCTGTCATTCCAGTGATCCTTGCTCTATTCGATTTGGACTGATGTTAATCATTGATTTGGACCGTTCTGGTCGTCCTCGTTTGCTCTCACCTCGGCACAGTAAGAGTTGTGTATTTCTTCCCAGGTGGTGGGATGGTATTTCATGAGTCTGCTTAATAGTTTGTTGCTCGCCCTCGACCCGCTCCTGTTTAACCATTCTGGAAAGCCACTACTACCTTTCCCTATGACACGTTCCGCAGGCTCATTCTCACTCTGTTGAACCGAGCGAGGAAGTCCCTGAGCCCTTCGTTAGGCGACTGTCTGATGGAGAATATATCATTCACCATGGCTTCTTCTTTCTTGGTCCCGGCATGGGCAGTGACAAAATTTTCGGACATTTCCTCGAATGTTACTATGAGACGTGTTGGTTGATGAGTGGTGATTTTACCACTCATTTTAGCTCTTTTTCGCTAGATTTTGCATCCTTCTTGTTCTTTCTTTCGAATGGATGGAAAGGCCGGTCCATGTATGAAAATAGAGTAAGAATACTCTAAGAAAGTTAGCTTGTTGTAGTACGAATGTTTTCTGAGTTTTAACAGTTGGGTTGATTGTAGTACAACAGTTTTCTGAGTTGTGTAGCTTGGCAAGCCGTCCCTTATGGGTTGTTGAAGCCAGCCCCTTTGGTAGGAAAACTGTTGCGACTACAAGCAAATTAACTGTTAGTGTAGCTTGGCAATAGCCAGCCCTTTTGTAGGAAAACTTTCGTATCTATGATATAGCTTGCTTGCTTGGAGTCTCTTGCTCTGTTCGTCCTACTGTGGTATCAGAGCCAGCCCATCCTTTCGGAGGGAGGAACAGTTTGCTAAATATGTCTGAGTCGTTTCCATCATCCTCTTCCCTAGCAAAAATGAATATGTCTCCTACTCTATATAAAACCTTGTCCAAAAAATATGATTATCTCTATGAAGTTGATATCCTACCCGATGAACAAAAAGTATCTTCCACTGAACTGCCCCTAATAAACCCTTACTCAGCTTTTGCCAAAAAATCATTTGCACCATGGACCCAAATCCGTTCCTTAGTCCAACACAAACCAAAAGGAGTCAAAGAATATGTTGCTGCCTCAAAACTTGACCAGCATCCTATTCGTGCTACTCAAGAGGAACAGTTTATTACCCTCCAAATTCCAAATGATTTTCCCAGACAATGGAGAGATCATGGTTTCACCCATATCCATTTTGGTGC
>ML431392.1:1215-23206 GCA_005239525.1 Nicotiana knightiana
AGAGATTTATGGTAGATAGAGAGTTCATGATTGATTGAGACGATTAATTAAGCTATAAGAAGTATCGGAGAAAGAATTCACCAACGGGGGAAACCATAACCTTAGGTCTTTATTATCATTGTTTACATTAAATTGTTAGTTAATTGTTAGTCTATTATTTTGCTAGTAGAATTAGTTAAACAACAAAAATTGATATTCAAAAGTCTTAAGAAAATTGATTAAACATTAGTTTAGTATTTTATAGACCCAATTGATACGTTCAATTCCTCGTGGGATTGACTTTGGGCTTAATAACCCAGATTTATATTTGCAACGCCCGTTTAGTCTTTATAGAAGACATAGTTGAGCGTGATCAACCGGCTTCAAATGTACCGATTCTTGGTGAACTGCTTAGAGACTTTTCCAACCGTATAATGTAGATCAAAGAGTTAACGATTCTTGGTGAAAACCCTGTGAGAAGTGAGAGAAGAAGAGATCGAGGTCAAAATAACTGGGGACTCATGAGAAAAAGCGATTTCGACAAGATCGTCGGGACCAAGGAAGCGCTAAGGTTATCAGAGTACAACCTTAACATCGATATTAGTGCCATGGTATCTGTCATCGAGCGCATCAAAGACACCAAGTGGACTCGACCTCTACAGTCTGATCCAGCCCAAAGGGCCCCAACCTAATGTATAAATATCATGGAACTCCTGGTCATATGATTGAATACTACCGACAATTGAGAAAGGAAGTAGCACGACTATTCATCGAGGGACATCTCAAAGAATTTCTATACGATCGAGCCAAACCATTTTAGGAACAGTGACTCTAGTAAGAAGATCGAGCAGGAGAAACATCAACACGTCATCAACGTGATCATCGATAGGGTCGACGTCCCCCAGTGGCCGGTGTTAAAACGCACCAAAGTATGCATCACACGGGAAAAATGGACTCGGGATTACGTGCTAGAAGGAACCTTGTCTTTCAACGACGAGGACGCTGAAGGCATCATGAAGCCCCAAAATGAGGTACTGGTAATATCTATACTCATAAATAAATCTCAAGTTAAGCGTGTAATAATTTATGTAGGTAGCTCGACCAATATCATCAGATCGAGGGCCGTGGAGCAACTAGGTCTACAAGACCATATTGTGCCTGCAGTCCGAGTTCTAACTAGATTTAACATAGCATGTGAGACCACTAAAGGGGAGATAACATTACCAGTGAATACCACCGGAACCATTCAAAAAACTAAGTTCTACGTGATTGGAGGAGATATAAGGTACAATGCTCTATTCGGGAGGCCATGGATTCACAACGTGAGGGCAGCGCCCTCGATGCTGCACCAGGTGTTGAAACTCCTAACACCAGGAGGGATTAAAATAATTTATGGAAACAATCGGGCGCAAAGGAGATGTTCGCGGTAGAAGAAGTGGTCCCGATATCCGCAATTTCAACACCAAATGATCAGGGTTTGGTCACCAAGGAAGAAACCAAATATCAATTACTGACACCGGCCCCGACCAAACAGGAGAAGCAGGGTACGGGTGAGGACTACGGAGTTCCTAGTTTTCATAGCCCCCAAGGATCCGACGCGACCAACTCAATGGTCGAAGAACTGGAGCAAGTCATATTGATCGAGCATTTGCATGATCGTTAGGTATACTTGGGTACGGGTCTAAATCCCGAGCTCGGGGAAAAACTCATTAAATTCCTTATTGCTAACATAGATTATTTCGCTTGGTCCCACCTTGATATGACAGGGATCCCGCCAGAAATAACACCTCACAAGCTGAGCTTGGATCACAAGTTCCACCCGCTCCACAGAAAAGAAGGCCTCAGTCTGAAGTCAAGGATGAATTCATCAAAGACGAGGCTTCTAAACTCCTTAAAGGGTCCATTTGGGAGGTTAAGTACCCGAATTGGTTAGAAAACGTAGTGGTAGTCCCTAAAAAGGGGAATAAATTAAGACAGTGTGTATGATTATAAAGACTTTAATAAGGGATGTCCCAACGATAGTTTCCTTTTTCCCAACATCGATCGCATGATCGATGCGACGGTCGATCACGAGATCCTCAATTTTCTCAATGCCTATTCTGGGTACTACAAAATACAGATGGACACGGGCGATTCGGGAAAACGTCCTTCATCACTAAGTATGGTACCTATTGTAATAACGTAATTCCATTCAGACTAAAAAATACCAGTGCGACTTACCAACGCCTAGTAAATCGGAAGTTCGAAGAGCAAATAGGAAAATCAATGGAGGTTTACATTGACGATATGTTAGTTAAGTCCCGGCAAGTACAGGACCATTTAAAACATTTGAAGGAAACATTCAACATATTGAAGGAATACAATATGAAGCTAAACCTGGAGATATGCACATTTGAAGTCGGGTTCGGGAAATTTCTCGTGTTCATGGTGTCTAACCGAGGAATCGAGATCAACCCCGATAAAATCGAGGTTGTAGAGGAAATTATCACGATAGAAAATGTCAAAGTCATTCAAAAGTTAACCGTGAGCATAGACACATTAGGCCAATTCATTTCAAGGTCCTCCGATAAGAGCCATCGGTTCTTCTCGTTGTTGAAGAAGAGGAATATTTCTCATCGACCCTAGAGTGTCAACAAGCCTTGGAGGAACTCAAGTAGTACCTGTCGAACCCACCTTTGCTTCATACTCAAAAGGCGGATGAACACTTATACCTGTAATTAGAGGTATCAGATATAGCGGTAAGGGGAGTCCTAGTATGGGAAGAGGAAGGTACGCAGTTTCCTATCTACTATGTTAGCAGGACTCTAGGCGAAGCTGAAACTAGGTATCCTCATCTGGAAAAATTGGCGCTCGCCTTGCTAAGAATCTTTAGGAAGTTAAAACCATATTTTCAATTCCATCCTATATGTGTCATGTGACTAATTAACCATTGAGGAACATAATGCATAAGCCCGAGCTCTTGGGACGACTGGCCAAATGGGCCCTGGAAATCAGCGGACTTCGTGACCGACTTCATGCTGGCCCTAATTCCTGAGGTCGAGATGGATTTGTTATTGAACTCGAGACCTCCTCTAGAATATGGACCCCTTTTATGGAGGGTTCCTTGAACGCAAAGGGGTCTGGGCTCGGTATCGTGTTGAAGCCAACGACGGGTAATGTAGTAAGCCAATCTATTAAAATAGTAAAATTTACTAACAATGAGGCCGAGTATGTGGCCATGATTGCAGGTCTTGATCTGGCTAAAATCCTAGGGTCCGAGGTGATTGAAGCTAAGTGTGATTCCCTCCTCGTGGTAAACCAAGTCAATAGAACATTCGAAGTCAAAGAGGAACAAATGTGAAGGTACCTGGATAAGCTACAGGTGACGTTACATCGGTTCAAGGAATGGACTTTGCAACATGTACCTCGGAATCAAAACAGCGAGGCCTATACTCTTGCCAACTTAGGATCGTCGATTGAAGATGATGAATTCAACTCGAGAACGATTGTACAACTCATCAAATCGGTAGTGTAAGAAGGCCACGCCAAGACAAACTTGACAAGCTTAATCAAGGACTAGAGAAACAAATATATAGATTACCTGAAGACCGGAAAACTACCCTCGGGTCCTAAAGAATTGAGAGATATGTGTACAAAGGCAGCCCGGTTCAGTTTGTCCGAAGACGAAATCCTACTATGGAGAACATTAGATGGCCCACTCGCCATATGTCTAGGACTGGAAGATACCGAGTAGGTTTTTGAGGGAAGTCCATGAAGGCACATGCAAAAATTATTCGGGCACCGAATTGTTGGTTTGGAAGGTAACCTGAGTCAGATACTACTGGATAAACATTAAAAAGGATGCAAAGACGTTCATGCAAAGATGTAACGGATGTCAGAGGCATGCTCTAATGATTCATCAGCCCGGGAAGCTATTGCATTCGGTCTTGTCACCTTAGCCATTCATGAAATGGGGAACGAACATCGTTGGCCCCCACCATGAGCTTCCGTTAAATCTCAATTTATATTATTTAATACTGACTATTTTTCTAAATGGGTGGAATCCCAGGCATTTGAGAAAGTTAGAGAGAAGGAAATTATTGATTTCATTTGGGACCACTAATACATCCCATATTTCGTACGTGAGAGTATGTCGTAAGACAATTGATTTAAGCTTAGAAATGTGATCATCTTTGAAAGTATATAAAGTAAGTTAATAATGTTACCTTGGAGGTTACAAATCTTTCAGATCATGGATAACAAGTACCAAGAGGGTTGAAAGGCTTAGAAGCTAAACAAATTGAAGAAAATAAGTTTTGTCGAATGTCGACAAGTTGTGAATATTATAAATTATACTTTTGGGGTGATAGTAGGGTTATTAACTTGATAAAGAGGTTATACTATGAGTTATTTTAGTCTTATGATAGTTATGTGTTACATTTTGAAGTCAAGCGAGTTGTGGAACAAAAGTTGGCAAAGGTCATCACAAGTTACATTCATAAATGTGCTGAAAATTAGGTCAAATGTAGCGGAGCTTTTCTCCCAATATACTTGTAATTACGGTATGATATACATATAAAATAGAATATCTACGAGTATTTTCTAACTCCTTAAACCGTTCATCGATAGAATATTGGAGTTGAGAGATATTTGCAGTTTCACGAGACTGCATAGACTGCGTAGATGACAAGTAGGTGTATCACTAAAGCTTTTTGACCCATTTTTGTGTTATACGAGGTCTTTTTGGGACATATTATATACCAAATTAAAGTCTTGAAATCTAGTTTCTAACGCGCTTAATCGTTCATTCATGCAACATCCGGATAATAAGATACAAGCATATGAAGAAGGGCCAATGATAGGGTGCCAAGTAGCACCTTTTTGACTTTTCAAAAAAATGGATATTTATATCCTTATCTCGTCTCTTTCTCAATTTTCGAGAGAACAAGACCAAATAAGACCCATAACTTTACTCTAAAGCTCTCCACAAGAGTTTCCAACAAGATTATCATCCGGAGCACGAAATCAAATAGCGATAACATTAAAACGATCCCTACGACGTAAGTATCACTATATTTCCTCTCTTTTTCTTTGTAGTTTGAGTTTTGGAATGTATTTAATATTTAATAAAATGCCTTTTTATGTAATTAAGATTTTAAATATTAAGTAAGGTTGATAAATTCATTTTCTAATAGTTAGAACTTACGGGACAATGATCGGAAGCCGTGAGTTCGAATTATTCGACTTGTAATGGACTGATTTGCGAGTTGTTTCACGTTACTTTTAGGCTGTCGATTTTGCTATTGTTTAATGGAGTTCTTTAGGAGAAATTGTGTGTATAAACACCACATAATGGCAAAACGGCAGATTAGTCGTTCATTATAACATTTTCGGGGTGTTTGACACTACTATAGTTATCGTTTTGGGTATGAAGTGATTGGGGTGTGTTGGGCTGTTGTAAGCTAAATATAATATGGATTTAGACTTAAATAAACTTTAGAAGGTAATTATATTGTGTTATTTCTTCTTCTTAAGGTTATCGTGATATTGATTAAGTTAAATGGAGGGACTAGACATGAACTAGTGAATAAAGTTGCTAATTCAGGATAATTAGAGTTGTGGATTGTTTTCGCTGGTTTATATATTGTATAAGGATGGAACCATTGATGAATGAATTAATTATCATGTTAATGATAATATTAAGTTAAATTAAGAAGTCTATAAGGGGTTATATGGGGTATACGAATTCCACCTGGAGCTCGCCGCTCATCGTGAAGTAGTTGTGACTTGTTGTTTTTTTATGGTGTCTTGTTATTGATAATTATGTATTGTGGGATTTCTCTGGTCATTATTGTTGGCATATGGTATTCGAGTAGGCTCTTCTCACAAGGGATATGCTTCCCAAATTTACATAAGCGAGCTACTAGTTTAAATTGTGCACTTAGCCCTTATTCAACACTGGTATTGAATCTACTTATGTTATGGTAGATTGAGTTGAGTTGTTTGAAGAATTTCTTGGAATTTATTAAGGAGTCAATGGATTTAAGGTATGTTAAGAAACTTCCTTCTTTCGCTTGGCATGATCTAAAGTGAAATGAACGTAAACGATACGCTATTTCATAATGAATCTACTCCTAGAAACTAAGGTTGTCCATGTTGTTCTATACTTGTAAAGGTATTCTAATAAAGTATGTATGATCCTTGAATCCTGGTAAAGTTCATATTGACGGTATGATGTCCATAATGTTAATCTAAGGTGCAACGACCTTACGTCATTACAGAAGATTGAGAATGTGATTCCATTAGTCCAACATTCATTATATATATATATATATATATATATATATATATATATATATATATATATATATATATATATATATATATATATATATATATATATATATATATATATATATATATATATATATATTTATATATATATCTATTTTTCTCTACCGAGCCACACTATAGTCGGCCGGGTACGACACATATTGTGCAAACACTAATCAGTTGGATTTTACCAATGTCACGACCCAAATTTTCCTTCGTTGGGTATCGTGATGGCACCTAGTCTTAGGGACTGGGTAAGCCTAACATTTCCACTGAACAACAACAATAATAAAGGAATTTTAACAGTTTTGAAATAAAAATCTTGACAGAATTTATAATTTCACAAAACCCGGAAAATACAAGTCATTAGCTCTACGACATCTTTCAGCCGAATCTAAATACAACTGTCTAGAAATAATAAGTACAGTTCACATAAACAGGAAGGTGACTCCGAAGCCTGCGAACGCAACAGCAGGTTTACCTTGAGTCTCCTAACCAACGATCCATGCAGCTAACAATAACAATAACCTGGATCTGCACACAAAAATGCGCAGAAGTGTAGTATGAGAACACCACGGCGGTGCCCAGTAAGTATCAAGACTAACCTCGGTGAAGTAGTGTCGAGGACTAGTCAAGACACCACTGGCCTAATAAGTAAAAAGACATAATTGTAGAAATGATCGAAACATAATATCTATCTAAAGATTTTTCGATATAAATAATGGTACGATCGAATAATACAGAAGAAAATTGAATAATTACGATCAACGGACATCATAATAGAAATACACAAAGAAATTTGAAAGAATGGAAGCCAAATGTCGGGAACCCAAACCCAATTAAACACTAGCAACTCAGCATTGCATCAATTTATTCATGTCAGGCCTTAGCCAATAAACTCAATAAAACTGGTCAAATCATCGAGTGAAAACCTTTAAATCGTGAGTTTATTTTGAAAGCTTTAAGGATATAATATCATTTCGGAATAGAGAAATTTCTTCTTTGAAACATATTTTCTCAGAGTGTATATTTATATATTTTTATAAAGATAAATCTGTAAAATATAGTCTCTTCAAAATACGTGGTGTTCAAATATACTTTCTCAAATAATGCTCTTTCAAATATCATCAAAATACGTGGTGTTCAAATATACTTTCCCAAATATTGCTCTTTCAAATATCATTTTTCTGCAAGATAAATACTTTTCAAATATACTATCGAAATAGAGGTCCTTCAGACATAACTTTTCCTAGAGATAATTGTTTTTCAACTATACTTCTCAGTATATATATATATATATATAAATCTTTCGATCCAAATCTGCTCAATGATAAAACCACCGAAACTCAGTCCGCAACTCAAAATTTGTCCTGCAATGCAGTACAAGGGGAAAGCTCCCGGAATCTCATTTGTAGTCCCAATTTAAATATGCAATGCAGTACAGGGGGAAAGCTCCTGGATCTCGGTCTGTAGTCCCAATTTAAATATGCAATGTAGTATAGGGGGGAAGCTCCCAGATCTCGGTCCGTAGTCCCAGTTTAAATATGCAATGCAGTATAGGGGGAAAGCTCATGTATCTCGGTCCATAGTCCCAATTTAAATATATAATGCAGCTACTGACGAAAACATCCAGAATGCGACAGAAACAACATATATTGCCACAACCGGCGCAAAAGAAAACAAGACCGAATACAAAGTGCAATGAGCAAATCAATACAAAGACTTAAATCACAAAAATGGTAAAAACTCACTCATAAGAAGTAGCCACTTAAAGGAAAGCCAAGCACAAAGAGAAAGCAGCATAACGAGGGGAAAACAAGGCAAATATAGCAACGGTTCTATATATTCAAGTTCGCAACCAAGAAACCAAATCATCCCGGCAAGGGAATCAGCCATAACCAATCTCACTTGGACAATTAGCTTCACCGAATAAACTCAATTTGAACAAATGCTCAGTAAATAGGCAGCATCAAAGAAATACTATCAACATGGGCGGTCATCAATTAAACCTAAGTAGTACTTAAGGAAAAATCATTTAAATCACAATGTACAACTCACGGGCATGCTTGACCAACATATAGGTATTCCAATTACTTGTTAGACAATTATAGGGCGAGATTATACTAGTTTTAGTCACATAGGCAGCATATGAAGAAAGATATATTATAACGGTAGGAAAAGCAAAGTCTTCAGTTAAGTCAATCAAGATCATATAAGAAACAAGGAATGCTAGGCAAGTACTTCTAATTTGAGCAGGAAGAGATGAAACTAGAAATCAGGAATTCAGATATAACAATTTTAATGCATACACGGGGAACATAAGGACCAAAAATCCTAAAAGGGCAATCTATTTGCAAATAAGTCTGAGTACGCACTCGTCACCTAGCGTATGCGGGCTACAATTAACATAGAAGACTCAATCCTAAGGGGAAGTTTTCCCCACACAAGGTTAGGCAAGATACGTACCTCAAAGACGACAACCCGGTACTCAAAAATAGATTTCTCGGGCGGGAAGGCCTCTGGACGGCTCAAAATCAACTAAAACAACTTCCAAATACATATAAAACGTATAAGGAACTATTCCGAATAATAAAGTCTTAATCTTTACTCTATTATAAAAATCGACCCAAAAGTCGACCCCCGGGCCCGCATCTCAGAACCCGACAAATTTTATAAATTCCGATTACCCATTCCGATACGAGTTCACCCATACTAAATTTATCCAATTTCGATAACATTTGGTCTTTCAAATCATGATTTTTCATTTTAGATGTTTTCTTCCAAAACCCACAATTCCCTCAACCCAAAACACAAATTAAATGATAAAAACAAGAACTAATTCATGAAATATAATTAATTATAGTGGAATAACACTTACCCATTAGATTTGCGTGAAAAATCCTCAAAATCATTCCCAAATCCGAAGTCCAAAACTCAAAATGTGAAGAAAATGGCTAACCCTCGTTTATATGAATCTGCCTGGGACATCCGCACCTGTGACGACTTAACCGCACCTGTGCAATCGCATGTGCGAAACACAAACCGCACCTGCGCCCAAGAATCTCCCTTGCGGGGGACGCACCTACGCCCCAAAGTTCTGCACCTGCGGAAGCTGCCCAGTCTGCTTGTCCTCGCACCTGTGTGCTCTTTACCGCACCTACAGTCTCCTATCCGCAGATGCGACCACACCAGAACAGCAACACCAGCTGCATTTCCAAACTTCAAGCCTTCCGATAAGCGTCCTAAACCATCCCGAGCCCCTCGGGACCTCAACCAAGTACACGAAATGTCACATACCAACGCATGACATTAGGCAAACTTTTGGAACACCCAAAACAACATTAAAACACCGAATAAATCTCGGATTCAAGACTACAATTTCTAAACTTCAAAAATACGCCAACGATGCCAAAACCAACCCAAACCACATCCGAATGACCTGAAATTTTGCGCACACGCCACAAATGATGCTACAAACCTATTCGAACTTCCAGAATTCCATTCCGACCCCGATATCAAAATTTCACCCATCGGCCAAAATTGTCGAAATCCTAACTTTCGCCAAATTACCTCAAATCACTCTACAGACCTCCAAATCCAATTCCGCACATGCGCCTAAGTCCACAATCATCATACGAAGCTGTTGACATTAACCAAAACTCATTCCGAGGCCGTCTACACAAAAGTCAAACCTCCGGTCAACTTTCTTCACTTAAGCTTAAAATTTTTAAAATTCTCTCCCAAACTGACTCTGGATTAATCGGTAACTGAATCTAACCACACACACAGGTCGATATACACAAAGTGAGGCTTGTTATGACATTATACCACCAAACGGAGCTCAAATCCTCAAAACGACCGATCGGTCGTTACATCCTCCCCCTCTTAAAACAAATGTTCGTCCTCGAACGTGACAAGATTCACCTTGAACTCATCCAATCACTGATTGTACACTTCTAACACATACCCGCGTGTGATCCCACGTCACCCAAACCTACATAATCCTGATGACACCATCATAACTGCAATATAGCCTTCTCATCACCATCGATAAGCCTCATACCCCAATTCCCCACCTTCTACTCATTTCAAAAAGACCCGATTCTAAATCCATATCCGGCATTAGCCTCAACCAGCTGCATCAACTCAGTTCTACACCCATAAGGAACGACCACACAACATAGCACATCACATATAGGCTCAGTAGCACTTTTGATCACAATAACTGCCCGAAATCAACTTAGCATTGGCAATTAGCCTCACATCTGAAAGAACTCTGTTTCCAAGTCCCATAATACCGATAATGATGCAATAAAAATAAAGACCTCATCATTAGACACCCAAATCACTGATCCACAACAAACACCACCAAACACACATCCCGCAAGCTAAAACTAATGGAGCGCATAACGAGAATGACTGAATATGAAAATTGAAACATATAAAGGAACTATCAAACAAGCCCGTAGGCACAACTCTCTATCGATACCGACTTACCAAAATCAATATAACAAGGAAGAAGCAAAGCATATGAACAAATCACAAGGATCCCATTCTGATATAACTTCCACTGCGGTACTATGCCCGGTCCAAATATATCAAATCACAAAGAATCACGAGGGTCTCGCCCTCAACTTTATATCACATGCCAAATATATATCATACCAATAGAAATCTCCTACTAATTCATCTCAGCTAACAAAATCATAGAGCTCACTTGCTCACATCTCAATGGAGTACCAAATCACAGTTCGTAAACAAAATACTTAGGAGAATCACATAAAGCTTACCACGGAGGACAACATGGACTCACTTCTAGTTTAACCACTAGCAAGGATGAATAAAACAATGATAGACACGGGATACTACTCATAGAATCTCCCACATGAGCAAACACAAAAATAGAGTGCAAAGCATGAAACTCACTCATAAATGAAACAACAAATAATGGAAACTCGTCCTGACCAACAGGAATATAGTGAAATACAATGGTATCCCCACTTTATCACATCAAGCCATATCTGGGTGATGATATCTGGCATGATGGCCTCTACACTACTATATGAAACACATCAACGGGTCAGGCCTCCCCCTCTTGGGCGCCTTCTACCCACCTAAATACCCTGCTATAACACACCTACCCGAATCCTGGAACAATCTCTCACCAAATAAATCATATCCACCAAGCCCACAGTTGTCCGAGCACAAAGTTTACTTCATTGCTAAAATCATTATCCGAGGGTGATGGCCCTCAATATTCGAGGCCTGTCGTAGAGAGGGCTGGGATACTGTTGATGTGACCCCTGACTCATGTTTATAGCCATTATTCATTTCAAAATTAGCACGGTCCACTGTTTCCTTGTTAATAATCTTTCGGGAAAACTCATTTGGCACAAAACAAGTTTAATGGAAAAAGAGTGAAACGCGTGCTTTCAGACATAAAAGTTGCATCATTCCTTGACCATTACCTGCAAGTGTTAGTACAATCCGTAATATATGTAAATAAACGAAATGAATGGGGTCGTACCTAAGCAGTAGTATGGTTTTAAGTGGATCACGTTCTAGTTGTTCGGTAGTCGCTCACCGTTCAGTTCTTCGAGTTTGTTCGATCCTTTGCCGGTGATCTCGATAATTCAATACGGGCCTTGTTAATTTGGTCCCAACTTCCTTTTGTTCAGGTTCCGGGTATTTAGTGACACGTTCCTTAACACCAAGTCCCCGACGTTGAAATGTCTGAGGTTGGATCTTCGATTGTAATACCTGTAATAACCCGGACGGTCGTTCCTAGTGTTTAGCCCCGTTTTCCCCATTTCTACTTCATTTTGTGTTGTTTAGCTCATTTATGTTGTGTTGGTTTGGTTGGCTCGGGTTCAGAGTGATTCTGGAGAGAAATGAGACATTTAGTCTCTTAAGTTGGTGATATGATTGAAAAAGTCAACCGAAAGTTGACTTATAGGTAAATGATCTCGGAATGTGGTTTTTGTGGTTCGGATAGCTTCACTATGTGATTTGGGACTTAGGAGTGTGTTTGTAATGTTAATCGGAGGCCCGGAGTAGAATTAGGCTTGAATTGGCGAAATTGGATTTTTGGCGATTTTTGTTCGGTAGTGGAAAATTAGATATCGAGGTCGGAATGGAATACTGAAAGTTGGAATAGGTCTGTAGAGTCATTTCAGATGTGTGTGCAAATTTTCAGGTCATTCGGACGTGGTTTGGTTAGTTTCGGCATCGTTGGCGAATTATGGAAGTTTAGAAATCCTTAGGCTTGAATTATGGATTGATTTGGTGTTTTGGTGTTATTCTAGGCATTCCGAGGGTTCGACTAAGTTCGTATGATGTTATATGAGGTGTTTGTATTTTTGGTTAGGGCCCGAGGGGCTCGGGGTAATTTTGGACGGTCATCGGGAGGTTTAAACTTTGAAAAATACAACAAAGCTGCTACTGGTGTGGCCGCACCGCATATGCGGAAATGGGAGTTTAAGTCATTTTCGCAGGTGCGCACCTGGGACCGCAGGTTCAAGATTTTGTCCGCAGGTGTGGAAAATGCTGGGCAGAACCTATAAATAGATGCCTACGCTAAATATGGTCATTTTTCCTCCATTGTTGACAGATTTTGGAACTTGGAGCTTGGATTTCAAGGGGAAATCAAGCGTGTTCAGTGAGCTAAGCTACTTGGACCTTATATCTTGTGTTGATGGAGATTATTCCATTGTTTAATCATGTTTTAGTGGAAATTTGGAGACTATAACTTGAAATTGGAGAGTATACATTGGGGATTTTAGGGGCCATTTGAGATCCAATTTTGATGTATTTGGTATGTATGAACTCGGGATAGTGTAAGGATTCTAGTTTTGTGATTTTTTTTGGAAACCGAGACGTGGGCCCGGGGGTCGGGTTTGGCAAATTTCGGGATTTTTGATGTAAATTGATTTCTTTCGAGTGGGATTTGTTCCTTTGGCATATTTTGATGATATTACTCTTATTTGAATAGATTCAGGGCGTGTTGAGGACGAGTCAAGAGGTAAAGGCGTCGCGGGTTAGGATTTTGGCCGGTTTTGAGGTAACTAACGATTGTAAATCTAGACCTAAGGGTATGAAACCCTGTTATTTCGTATTGTTTTGAGGAATGAGTTGACACCCATGGTAGGTGACGGGCGTGTGGGTGTGCACTGGTAGGGATTTTGACTTGGTCCGTCCCGTAGCGACTATTAAGCCACATGTTTAATTGGAAATCATATGTTATTATGTGTTTTTGGGATTATTACTATGTTTTGGGCTGTAAGCCATGTTTGGGGCCTTGTGCCGATCTGTTTGGACCCTCAGGGGTATTTTTACTATTATTCTCACACTGTTTCGATTTGAAAGCATATCCTCAGTCATGATTTTTTTTCCTGTTTACTGCTTGATTCAATTTTCGCTACTCTATTTTAAGACAAACGAAAAATTATTTCTGACTGAGTCCCCTGGTTTTGCTGAAACGCCAGGGTGGCTGGTGAGGTTAATGACTGAGTGAGGCCGAGGGCCTGATTGTGAGGATATATGGATCGGGTTGCATGTCGCAAAAAAAAAATATTATATATATATATATATATATATATATATATATGTGTGTGTGTGTGTGTGTGGGGATCGGGTTGTACGCCATAACGGTATTGGATCGGGATGCACGCCGTAGCGGTTATTATATGGTACCTATTGAGTGTGAGTACGTAGTGTGCGTGCCGATTGATGAGAGTTGAGTCACGGGTGACTGAGAGGCTTGCCCTAGAGGCTTAATTGTGAGTGATACTGTGCTCGTGGGGCTTATTTGTTATGAAACTACTTTCGCTCTTCTTTACATTTTCGCCTCTAAATGATAAATGGTGAACCAATGTTTTATACGATATTACAAACGGGAAAACTGGAGTTTATGAATCTTTCGGAATGTAGATTTCTTGACTTGATTTATGTACTTCCAGTGATATTTATTATATGAATTCATATGATTTTAAAAGCTCGTCACTGCACTTAAGTCTTTATTTATATTTGTTACTTACTGAGTTGGCGTACTCACGTTACTCCCTGCACCTTGTGTGCAGATTCAGGTGCCAGGACCGAGTGAGATTTGATTAATCCTCATCGGAGCATTTATCGGAGACTGTGAGGTAGGGGCAAGCCGTTCGCATTCCCACCTTTCTCTTTCCTATTTTGTCATTATTTACATTCCCTAGAATTGTTGTACTAAGGAAATCATGTCAGATTCTGTGTTCCGTTTAGTTGCTCTTGACTGTTGACTCCGAGTTTTGGGATATTGTTTAGATGTTTTCCTTTAATTATCCGTACTTGTGAAGTATTAAAAGTGGAAAATTTTATGATAAATCGTATTATTGAATTAAATGAAAAGCTTGTATGTTATGCACAGTAAATTGGCTAGCCTAGTATCGTGATAGGAACCATCAAGACCAGTTTAGATTTGGGGTCATGACAATACCTCTCGATCCATTTTTTTGGGCGGCCAACCGGAAGAGGGCGTCCTCGTGCCTCTTGTGTAACAGTTCCAAGCTCGTACTCATGGCCTTATCGTTGGACTCTTCGGTCGCATATCGTAACCTGGGACTCGGTTATCCTACTTTGACATGTATTAGAGATTCGACACCATAGACTAATGATAACGGGGTGGCCACGGTACTGGATTTTGATGCCGTAAGATATGCCTATAGGACTTCAGGCAAAATTTCCTCCCATTTTCCTTTGGCATCACTCAACCTTTATTTGAGATTTTGGAGTATGGATTTGTTGGTGGACTTTGCTTGTTTGTCCCACTAGGGTGATAGGGTGTTGATAGGATACTTTTGATTTTTTGGTCCTCGAAAACATGCTCACTTTGCTACCGACGATCTGCTACCCATTGTCGTACACGATCTCGGACGACATTCCAGACCGGCATACTATATGGTTGTCACGACCCAAATCAGAGGGCTGCAATGGGCACCCGATAATTTACTCAACCGAGTACCAATGTCACATATATTTCTTATCGTACTATAATGGGTAAATTTTCCAAAATGAATATCATGACATAACCGAAATAAAACATAAGGTAATGCTAGACATAGGACGACCTAACATGATATAGAAACTTATACATTGACATACGGGCCTATAAGGATGACATGATCATTTGTAAACTCAAAACATAGGCCGACAAGGCCATGCAAGCATCCATACACCTGACATTTGTCTAAAAGCCTCTATGAATACACAAACATCACAAAGTTCGGTACATGGCCCGGTCATACCAATCAATACATGTCCAAATCATATTAACCAACTAGGTAACTACGGAGAAACTGGAGTGCACCAACACTTTCCACAGAGGTGATAGCCTACTAGGAGGACTGTCAACCTATCTATCGAGACTTGCAGGCATGAAACGCAGCGTCCTCAGGAAAAAGGGACGTCATTCTGAATAATGTACTGAGTATGTAAGGCAGAAAAACATAAATAAGAACAGTAATGTAAAGAGATATGTATGAGATACAACCCGCAACATATGAGTGCCTTTGAGAGATAATGACATGAAATGCATGATACATATATATACATAATCTTTTAAAAATATACGCCTCTGTGGGCATCATCATCATTATATCGTACCCGGCCTCGAAGAGGACTCGGTAAATTAAGTGAAGAAAGTTTACCGTAGGTTTGACTTTTGTGTAGACAGCCTCGGAATCAGTATTGGTTAATGTCAACAGCTTTTTATGATGATTTTGGATTTAGGCGCGTGTCTAGAATTGGATTTGGAGGTCCGTAGAGTGATTTGAGGTAATTTTGTGCGCAAGTTAGGATTTCAGCGATTTCGGTCGATGGGTGAAAATTTGATATCGAGGTCGGAATGGAATTCCTAAAGTTGCAATAGGTTCGTATCATTATTTGTGGCGTGTGCGCAAATTTTTAGGTCATTCGGATGTGGTTTGGGTTGGATTTGGCATCGTTGGCGTATTTTTGAAGTTTAGAAATTCTAGGCTTGAATCCGAGATTTATTTGGCCTTTTAATGCTGTTTTGGGTGTTCCAAAAGTTCGACTAAGTTCATGAATTGGTATGTGACCTATTGATGTATTTGGTTGAGGTCCCGAGGGGCTCGGGATGGTTTAGAACGATTATCGGAAGGCTTGAAGTTTGGAATTGCGGCTGGTGCTGCTGTTCTGGTGTGGTCGCACCTGCGCTTCGGGGTAAAGAGCACGCAGGTGCGAGGATAAGCGCACTAGGCAGCCTCCGCAGGTGCGGAACTTTGGGGCGCAGGTGCGGCCTTAGCAGGGGCGATTCTTGGGCGCAGGTGCGGTTTTTGTTTCGCACCTGCGATTGCGCAGGTGCGGTTAAGTGGTCGCAGGTGCAGATGTCCTAGGAAGATTCATATAAACGAGGGTTGGCCATTTTCTTCACATTTTGAGCTTTGGACTTTGGATTTGGGAGAGATTTTGAGGGGTTTTCACGCAAATCTAATGGGTAAGTGTTCTTCCACTATAATTAATTATATTTCATGAATTAGTTCTTGTTTTCATCATTTAATTTGTGTGTTGGGTTGAGGGAATTGTGGGTTTTGGAAGAAAACTTCTAAAATAAAAAATCATGATTTGAAAGACTAAATGTTATCCTCATTGGATAAAGATTTAGACTTTGTTATTCCTTTTTTTTGTTGGCAAATCCACTAGGCAGGAGCTTAGGGCTAGTTTTATTAATACTAAAAAGCTAAAAAGTACCACATAGGAAGAGTACAAATAAGGGGGACAATAGCACCAGTAGTGTTGCCTCTATGCCTTGGCTACATAATCACTCCTCTGCGCCTCACAATGCCCTTATGGCAGCCTCATGTAGAGGAATCATGGTGTAGATGCCGGCAAAGTCTCACGAGGGCATATAATCTCATAGCCATTTGGATATCTTTCCAAAGGCATAGGGCTAGAGCAACACAAACTGGGCTAAACCTTACCTTACTAATCCTATTGAGGCAAATAAAAAGCCTCACCTACTAGCATGCATGTAAAAAGAAAGAACTAGCTAGAACTAGATATTCTATGATGATCACAGAGTTTATAACATACTCTGTGATGATAGTACATAGAACTATACTAATGTGATGGTATAATAAGAAAATGTAGGAGAAAAAATATTGCTCCCTCTTCTCTAATGTTGTGAAATCTTTAATTTGTAGACTCTTGAAGTCTTCATCATCCCTTTTCAAAATGTCTTCAAAATTCATGCTTTTTTCTTTGAACGATTGGTCTTTGTAGATGTGGTTTGGCTGGCCTGCTTTTGTTTAGCAACTCTCATCGGAAGTCGCCTAATGATTGCTTCCTCGTTCACTCTACCATCCCAGCTCTTCTTCCTTGTATGATTCTTCCTGTTTTGTCCACTATGCATAGGTGATAAATCACCTTTCTTTGCTGCCTCTAGCCTCCGATTTTGAAGAATTTCATCTTCCTCTCCATCTTCATATATGTCTTTTCCCACGTTACCTGAATTTGGCCTATTTTGGAATGTGTCTTGTGCAATTAGCACGTTTTCATTGTGTTTAATTACCAACGCTGCCTTATTTTGACTGTGTTGTGTGCCTTGCTGCTTATTGTTCGTCTTGTTCACACGACCAGTACTATCCACCTGCTTTGTATTGATAGATTTTAGGGGCTTATAACTTACCAGAGCATCAAGTAGGTTTTTATCCTCCAATGTGATCCCAGGTGTTGTACTAGCATGTTGTTGCTGTCCTCGAGTTACTGGAGTCACTGCTGCTCCTGTAGTGATTGCAAACTGTTGTTGTTGTCCAGTTTTGCTTACTACACCTGATGTATTACTAGGGATAAAGGCAGGTGCATTGGAGTTAAGTTTGCTTGGAGTTGCACTAGCATCTTCCCTTGGTAGCGATAGTGAACCATATAAGTGCATGTCTTCACTATCACTCTCTTGTCCAAGGTCATCAGTCGAACCTCCATCATATTCAATACCCCAGTCCTCATCATCATCATGATCACTCTGATCTGCCCAAAACTTTGATTTAATAACCATATCCCTTACATTAGCTTTTATAACTTCATTTTTATCTCCCGTAGAGAGAATTAGTTGCCCAGATTCCACACCATGTTCACCACACGATTCCATGGTTTGTGTAGGAACTTCAAACACAGATTTGTTCAAAGTCACAATTGGTTGTTTAACCATATTAGTGTGTGTTACCATATTGGTGTGCGTTGCCATTGCTGCCTGGGCCTCTTTAATAATCTGTTCCATACGTGGGTTGGAGAATTGCAAGGTTGGAGTTGACGAGCTATGTGCGAGTTGTCCTATATCTCCACGCATCAGTTCCAACTTCGTACCAAGCTGAAACGATTGCCTCAAATTTCCATCATGCTCCTTGACAAATTTTGTTGCTCCTAGAATTTTTGTAACAGCTGCTGTAGAAAGACTTGCCCCAGCTGAAACGATTGAAGCAGCAGACTTTTCTGCTGTGACTGAAGCAGACTTATCAGCTGCATCGACCAAATTTTGCTGCTCTAAACCAGCTGCACTCTTAACACCTTTGCGCACCCTACTTCCATCACCAGCAACTGCTTGTGTCTCATCAGCCATCTGTTGCTCCTCATTGACATGCTCACCCTCATTCACCAAAGCATCAAAAGAGTTTGAAACTCCAATAGCCTTTGATGGTAGAATCAGATTTTGAAGACTTGGAGTTTGCTTCTTGCTAGGTGATTTATTCACCCCTTTCCAGTGATTTTTAACAACTCCAGCAGCATGTTTTTCCCCCTCTAACACATGAGAAACATTACTCACAAGTACTGCAGTTCCAGTAGCTAATTGCTCACCAGTGGCATTCGAGACACACACATCATTCTCCAGTTGCATTCCATACCCTTTAACTGTTTGATACCCAGCTTCAGCAATTTTTTGCCCAGCCTTATGGACACCAGCAGATGCAGGGCATGTAGCAGCCTCCAGATCTTTAGCAACATTATTACGAGCTGCTGCAACTGGAGCTATCACAGCACCATCAACATCAGCTATATGTTGCGAATTAAAAGTATATATTTGTTGACCAGTTCCCTTAGTATTTGAGACAGCAACTCGATCGGTTGTGGCATTCTTAGAAATCACATGTTCCACTCGATTCTCAACAACTCCTTCATCCACATTCTACCAACCTGGTCAGGCCCCTTCATCATCACTTTTTCACTAACCAAATTAAGTGCACTGGAGACTCTAGCTAGAGATCGATCAACTGGAATATCGGCACGATTTGATGCATTAGTTTTTTGTTGCCACTTAGCATTTAAATAGTCCCTAGCATCCCCTTGTAATTTTTCTACCTTGTTCATCTCCTCAGCTAAAGCCAAAACTTCAGCAGGCAGAACACGTTCCTTATTGACAGTGCTATCGATCAAATTTTCCTCCTGTTGCATATCATCATTCGCCCTATTCCTTTTAATCAATGAACGACAATCTTCACCAGCATGTCCTTGTCGTTTGCACACATTACAATATGATGGAAGATTATCAAATACAAACTCCTGTATATGCTCAAAAACCTTACCAGATTTGTCGTCGATAAATTGTAACTTCATATTTTTGGGATGTTTGTCAAGGAGATCAAGAACTACCTTAACTCTAGCTGTACTAGGTCTTGTCCTATATTGTGTGGCCTTGTCTATTGCAATAGGTTTTCCCACAACTGATGCGATTGATAGTAAAGGTTTCTTGGCGAACAGGTTCGTCGGCAAATCTGGAAACGATACCCATGCCACTGTTTTTGACGTCTCAACCTTAGGATTGTAATCTTGAGTCCATGGGAATGTACGATATTGATGTTGTTGTCCTTTGTACTGTAAATAACCAACCTGCTTCGAAAGAACTGTTACAAAATCGTCATAAACATCACAACGAATCAACAATTGTCGAAACGCGAGCAAGCCGATCAAACAGGGACCTTTAATCCCAAACTGTGTTGGAATTAAATTTCGTAGTTCCGGTAAATCTGGCGCACCATATGAGAGCTTCATCACTACATCTTGGTGAAGACCTTCTTCAACTGCATATTCCTCTAGTTCCTTAAACGAAAATTGCATCATAAGCTGTCCATGAAAATGCTGGACAGGTTTAAGGATTGTTTTTGCTACTGGTTGTGATTTTGACGTGAGTAATGAAGCATATGTATTCGTTTTAGGGATGGGATCCGTCTCTCCCACAGCTTGAAGCTGGGGAGAGGCCTGCACGTCCATGGCAACCCTTAGTTCTTCATGTCGCCCAAGAAAGAGAGGAGAGAGGAGAGAGGAGAGAGCAGCGTGACTTTATTATTCAGAATAGTTCCTTATACGTTTTATATGTATTTTGAAGTTGATTTAGTTTATTTTGAGCCGTCCGGAGGCCTTCTCGCCCGAGAAATCTATTTTTGAGTACCGGGTTGTCATCTTTGAGGTACGTATCTTGCCTAACCTTGTGTGGGGAAAACTTCCCCTTAGGATTGAGTCTTCTATTTTGATTGTAGCCCGCGTACGCGAGGTGACGAGTGCGTACTCGGACTTATTTGCAAATAGATTGCCCTTTTAGTATTTTGGTCCTTAAGTTCCCCGTGTATAAATTGAAATTGTTATATCTGAATTCCTGATTTCTAGTTTCATCTCTTCCTGCTCAAATTAGAAGTACTTGCCTAGAATTCCTTGTTTCTTATAAGATCTTAATTGATTTAAGTGAAGACTTTGCTTTTCCTACCGTTATACTATATCTTTATTCATACGCTGCCTATGCGACTAAAACTAGTATAATCTCGCCATATAATCGTCTAACAAGTAATTGGAATATCTATACGTTGGTCAAGCATGCTTGTGAGTCGTACATTGTGATTTAAATGATTTTCCCTTAAGTACTACGTAGGTTTAATTGATGACCGCCTATGTCGATGGTATTTCTTTGATGCTGCCTATTTACTGAGCATTTGTTCAAACTGAGTTTATTCGGTGAAGCTAATTGTCTAAGTGAGATTGGTTATAACTGATTCCCTTGCCGGGATGATTTGGTTTCTTGGTTACGAACTTGAATATATAGAATAGTTGCTATATTTGCCTTGTTTTCCCCTTGTTATGGTGCTTTCTCTTTGTGCTTGGCATTCCTTTCAGTGGCTACTTCTTATGAGTGAGTTTTTACAATTTTTGTGATTTAAGTCTTTGTATCGATTTGCTCATCGCACTTTGCATTCGGTCATGTTTGCTTTTGTGGCGATTGTGGCAATATATGTTGTTTCTTCCACATTCTTGATGTTTTCCTCAGTGGCTGCATTGCATATTTAAATTTGTACTATGGACCGAGATCCGGGAGCTTTCCCCTGTACTGCATTGCATATTCAAATTGGGACTATAGACCGAGATCCGGGAGCTTTTCCCCTGTACTGCATTGCATATTTAAATTGGGACCGCGGACCGAGATCCGGGAGCTTTCCCCCTGTAGTGCATCGCATATTTAAATTGGGACTACAGATGAGATTCCGGGAGCTTTCCCCCTGTACTGCATTGCATGACAAATTCTGAGTTGAAGACTGAGTTCCGGTGGTTTTATCATTGAGGAGATTTGAATCGAAGGACTTCTATTTCGAAAGTATATTTGAAAAGTATGTCTTGCAGAAAAATGATATTTGAAAGAGCAGTATTTGGGAAAGTATATTTTGAACATCAC
>ML431392.1:23942-45057 GCA_005239525.1 Nicotiana knightiana
ATATTGAAAAGTATAGCTGAAAAGCAATTATCTCCAGGAAAAGTTATGTCTGAAGGACTTCTATTTCGAAAGTATATTTGAAAAGTATTTGTCTTGCAGAAATATTATATTTGGAAGAGCAGTATTTGAGAAAGTATATTTGAACACCACGTATTTTGATGATATTTGAAAGAGCAGTATTTGGGAAAGTATATTTGAACACCACGTATTTTGAAGAGACTATGTTTTAAAGATTTCTCTTTATAAAAATATATAAATATACATTCAGAGAAAGTATGTTCCAAAGAAGAAATTTCTCTATTCCAAAATGATATTATATCTTTAAAGCTTTCAAAATAAAATCACGATTTAAAGGTTTTCACTCGATGGTTTGACCAGTTTTATTGAGTTTATTGGCTAACATCTGACGTGAATAAATTGATGGAGTGCTGAGTTGCTAGTGTTTAATTGGTTTGGGGTTCCCAACATTTGGCTTGCTTTCTTTCCGTTCTCTTTGCGTATTTCTATTATGTTGTCCGTTGATCGTATATTGAATTTTCTTCCGTATTATTCGATCGTACCGTTATTCATATCGAAAAATCTTTAGATAGATATTATGTTTCGGTCAATGGTACATTTATGTCTTTTTACTTTTTAGGCCAGTGGTGTCTTGACTAGTCCTCGTCACTACTCCACCGAGGTTAGTCTTGATACTTACTGGGTACCGTCGTGGTGTGCTCGTACTACACTTCTGCGCATTTTTGTGTGCAGATCCAGATTATTGTTATTGTTAGCTGCATGGATCGTTGATGAGGAGACTCAAGGTAAACCTGTTGCTGTGTTCGCAGGCTTCGGAGTCACCTTCCTGTTTATGTCAACTGTACTTATTATTTCTAGACAGTTGTATTTAGATTCGGTTAACCGGGTTTTGCGAAATTATAAACTATGTCAACATTTCTATTTCGAAACTGTTAAAATTCCTTTATTATTGTTGTTGTTCAGTGGAAATGTTAGGCTTACCTAGTCCCTAAGACTAGGTGCCATCACGATACCCAACAGAGGGAAATTTGGGTCGTGACAAGTTGGTATCAGAGCTCTAGGTTCATGGGTGCTACGAGTCATAAGCAAGTTTAGTAGAGTTTTGCAGATCGGTACAGAGACGTCTGTACTTATCTTCGAGAGGCTACAAAACTATTAGGACAATTTCACCTCCTTCATTCCTATCGTGCGAGTTTATTAATCTTTAAGTTTGAAATTATCATTCCATTCTCTCATCCATGGTGAGGACACGAGATGCGGTTCCTGATGATGTTACCCGAAGCAAACGTCGCAAGGGTCAGAGACATAGGCCGACAAGGAGCACATGCCACAGTTAAGATGCCTACCAGAGCAGCCGTTGAGGAGTTGCTAGTAGTCCTAGTTGGGGGACAGGTACTGTAGTTTCCTGTTGCTACCCCGGGCTTCAGGAGGCCTGGGAATAGTTTTGAGAATAATTGGTACATTGACTCAGGCGAGATTGATTCTAGTTCACCGGCTATTACACGGAACAGGGGAGGAGTTCAGACTCCCACCGTCTACACTCCAGAGCAGTGAGATCATATTGGTAAGGTTCCAGTTGTCATGGCAGTACGACATGTGGTTTCAGTTCAGCCAGTTGTTAGGGCAGTAGCATCGGAGGAAGAATACCTTGGACCTTAAGGACATCGGGCCCAAGGGCCACCTCTGTTCGGATCGAAGAGATCACCCCCACTCGGTGACTATCGTCCAAGGTGAACTCGTGGCTCGGGATGTCAAAGCCCGGGGACACAAAAACCTGTCACACAGTGCACGAACTTAAAGGCTACGGCCGCCCCTACTCGGGGACTGTCATTCTGGGCAAGCCCAGATGGATCGAGTATCGAAGCTTGGGGTAATAAGACTATTTGGAAATACTCTAACTTAAAAGGCTACAAACATCCTAGAAATGAATCAGAGACGTCCGAAGCTCATAACCAAAACACAAGGCATTCAAATATTTTCAAACCGGTTAAAAAGGCTACCCTCAGCAAAATTATAATCTAAAAATTTATAAGTAAGCACTTCGGGGAAACCTTCCAGTCATACCAAGCCCCCACGAATCTTAAGCAAATTTTTTTTAGAACGAGCCTTGTTCGAACCTCCGAACAAGATCTTATTATTACGTGCTAAGGAGTTTGAAATCTTTGCAATCGTAAAGAAAAAAGAAAAAAGTAACAAGCTTGAAATTATGGAAGGGAAAAGATTCTTGTATAAATATATATAAAGATCATTACACAGACCAAACAACCTAAAAAAAGTATAAAATTACAAAAACAAACAAAAAATATACAAAGCACCTAAGCAGCATAGTCTTCACTAGAGCCCGCCTCATCACCGGGACCATCGGGGTCATCTCCGCCCTCGGATCCACCGGAACCCTCCGCGCCTTCCTCGTCCTCAGGATATTCCAACTTCTTGGCCTCGACCTCGAGCCTCTTAGCACTTCAAATCTCGTCCAATAAGTCGAAAACCTAGGCATGAACTTCCTCGAGGCCTCCCTTCAGGAATCCCACTTCACATATTTAACGATTTCTTTCAAGCGGTCCGGGTTGCCTCAGCATCAGCTTTGTACAGGGCCACCATATCCTCACCATCGACCCTGGTTACTTCCGTCACTAACTTGGCTGTTTTGAGATCCTTGGTAAGGGTATGCCGATCGGCAACAGCCGAACCCAGTTAAGACTAGAGGTCTTCAATTTTTGGGACCAGGCCTCGGCCTTCTCCCTCGCTGCTCGAAATTGAGCCTCCACCGAGGCCAGTTGCTCTCGGGCAGTCTCCTTTTCTGAAGCCAAATGATCCATCTTGCGTTTCCATTCTTCGACCTCAACCTTGATTGCGTCCACATGGCATAGAGATGGACGATCCGGTCAAGCTTCTATTGGACCTGCGGGTTTGACCGTTATCCTTGTTTACCTCGTCATCAATAACTTCAAAAATCACTACTTGTTCCACCAGGATGGCATGTTCTTTCTGAGCCGTGTCTAACTCAGCTTGAAGGCCCATGACTTCTCCTTCGCGTTGCTCGCTGAGAAGCTTATACATGTCCCTCATCTCAGCAAGCTCTTTGACTTTGGCCTCGAGTTGGCTAAGCTCATCTGTGTACAGGAGAAAGATCTCATTGTGAAGAATCGAGGCGTGTAAAATAAGAAAAGAAAAAGTATTAGAATCCTCAAAAACTGAGTCCGGAGATAAAAGAGTATAATAACACCTTACCCGATTAAGCGCCTGTTGCGGTTCGTTGAACAAGCATGGCACATCCACCTTGTTCGTTTTTGGCTGGTCTTCTTCGATTACCAGGCACGAGGTAACTAGCTATCTCGACAGGGGCAGAGAGAACCCAAGCATCCTCCGAAACGATGATAATAATTGATCACATCCGACTAAGATCCGTACTCGGGGCGGGGAACCGATTAATCAGCTCGGGTTTGAGTTATGCCCACCTACCTTCGAGGATGAACTTTTCCTTGGTACCTCTAGGTCATCCAACCCGGTGATGTATTCTAGTGCGGTGGAGTCCACACCGTAAAAAATGCAGCGAAAGGGATCGTCTGCTCCGTGAGCCCCCTTGTTGGGTCGTTCTTTTGTCGTTAGGGCTTCGTTGAACATGGACTTGTTAAATGAGGTCGGCCGAGTAATATCTATCACTCTGAGTGCCTCATTCGGGGCACTATCGGCATCCGGGAAGTCTCAGCTCTAGCCTCCTCATCAACCTCCCTAGCCTAAGGGAGATTGGCCTCGTGGGTCTCTTGTTCAACAGCCCCCTGCTCTTCGGGGTGTGACGGCTCACGGGCCGCAAAAAATACTTCCTCCTCGGATTCGTCCCTAAGCTGGTAGAGCAAGTCTGAATCTGGTGCTCAGGAGCTGAAATTTTCCTTTGGCTTGCGAGCCAACCTTCTCCTTGGTTTCTTTCTTTCCGAGCTCGGGGAACTCCGGGCCTTTCTCTTGTTCTTCTTTCTGGCATGCCCAGAGTGGGAGACTTAACATGCAAGTCCTTATCCCCAACCGGGGGCCAAAGCTCGACGATCTTAGGCAAACCTGCAAAAAGAAAATAAAGGAAATAAGAATGTGATGCTAGGAGAAAAATCCCAATATGATTTACTTGGGAAAGGAACCTTACCATGGGAATGCGCCTCCCAACATCCTTTTGAGAGTTTGTTCCACGAGTGCTCGGAGTAGGGCATCTGTGATACAATACCCTCGACCCACTCTTTGAGTCGAGGAATAGCGTTTTGAACTAGAGAAAACGCTACGCCACAACAAACACCGATAAGAAAATGGAAGATAGAACATAAAATCGACGCTTTATTAGCCGCCCCCCCCCCCCCCCCCCCCCCCCCCCCCCTCCCATAAGATTTGGGGACTGTATAAGCGGAGAAAATGATCGATGGTGAACGTGCACGAATTGATTTTATTGACAAAGAATCTGAGGAGGATCAGGATCCTCCACAGTGAAGGGTGAATTGGCAGAGGCATACATTATACCTTTTACTAAAGTCTAAGATGACTGAGTCCACCGGGCCCAATGTAAAGAGATAAGTGTAAACACTCAGATATCCCTCAACATGGGTTGTAATGGCCTCCTCGAAGTTAGGGACCACTATGTCCTTGTCGGCCCAGTTGTAATCCTTTTAGACCATAGGGAGGTCCTCTTCGGTGATTGATCAAATGTATCTTGAGGCATCCTCACGAAGACCTTGTACCGAAGAAGGCTTCTCAACCTTGAAGTCATCGGTGACCGAACAACCGGCGGTAATGAACATCTTCAAGGGAGGTTCGTCGGTGACAACGCTAGCAGCGGACCCCTCGAGGTCGACCACATCAGGAGTTGTTTCGTTGATTTCGGCAGTCAGTTGGGAGGTACAAGTGGCCTTTTAGGAAATAGATTTGGAGGCTTTGTCCATTGTTCCATGGGAGAGCTTGACAAAGATACAGAACGGTTGAAATCCGGAAGCTCAGATGTGTTGGCTTGAGTGGATGATGAGTAAAGGTTTTGCAATGCACTAAGGAATCTTGAGTAACAAAGGCAAAAATGCTAGAGTATGAAAAAGAGTAATGAAATACTGAGGATACGAGGGTATAAGGTTTGACATAAAGTAAAAAATGAATGAAGGAGGGGATATTTATAGGTGTTCCGCGATGTTTCGTGTCTGACGCGCATTTGAGATCATAATGACAAGACTGACATAACATTTCTGGGTTTTCATCGTTTCTGTCATGTTGTATTGAAGAAGGAATCAGGGAGCTCATGTCTTTTTTCGCCATCTTACTCTCCGAGAAATGAGAAGACTATCTGTATTCGGGTAAAATCGGGCCCATGGTACACCGTGGTCTCCGATAGGATAAACTGTGTTCGAGACATAATGACGAGGGACCGGAATCAAGGCAAGGGTCTCATTGAGTCAGAGTCCGGGGCCATGACTCTTGCCCTCGAGAATATCAAGATCATGATCCGGGACGATTTGAACCCTGAAAGACTTCGAAGAAAATTATCAGACAATCAAGTACGGCCAATAGAAGACCGTAATATCCTCGACCGGCTGGATATTACTGTGTAGATTTCGGTACGTACCGATAAAGAACCGACAATCATTTAAAAAAAGATTTTCTTATCTTTTATTAAAGTGTACCTATAGTACGATTCCCCTACTATATAAAGGGGGTATGATAATTCATTAGGCACATTGTAACACGCATCCCAAAATAATATACTACTATTTTCACTGTTATTGAAAGCTCTTTTTCTTGTTTATCAGTACTATCCATTGCGAGCACGGATCGAGGGTGGATATCACATTGAGGCTGGAACTATCCACCTCACGTGGTTTGAATTTACTATATCTTTATTCGTTTAATCTATTGCAATTTATCATTTGTATTGAATTGGTCCGCGTATCCTTGAAATCAGTTACAAATTTAATTGTTATCCGTTTATTAGGATAAACACTAAAGCTTAACTACAACTGTTCAACATAGCTAAGGGACACAACTTCAAATAATATTATAAGTAATATAATTAAAAACTATTGATCACGCCAACTCTAGTCCTAAAAAGGATAAGCTGTCACAACAAATATAATTTGATCGTAGAGCCCAGAGTCGAATCTCACAGAGAATTAAGTCTTAGCTATAATTGGTCAATATTCTTAAGAATATTGTGATTCTTAGTTATAAACATTGTGATTTATATTTTAAACTAATTAATTAAAAATACTGGAAAGCTGTAAAATTATCAATTAACGAGGACATTGTACAAGGAGGTTTAGAGTGATTATAATTTTCCCAGTTATTATAATCCTTCCTGTTACGTCTCCTCTAATTTTGCCTAAGTATTCTCTACTGATCGTGAGCATTTAATAGTTATAAATATTGTGATTTATATTTTAAACTAATTAATTAAAAATACTAGAAAGCTGTAAAATTATCAATTAACGAGGACACTGCACAAGGAGGCTTAGAGTGATTATAATTTTCCCAGTTATTATAATCCTTCTTGTTACGTCCCCTCTAATTTTTCCTAAGTATTTTCTATAGATCGTGAGCACTTTATATGTTGTAATTCTCTCGCGAGGAACTACAATAATTTACTAGACATATTCCTGAACTATACTAGCTGACACTATCTTACTGCTCACTATGACCACGTCACGACTTTGTTATTCCTAACCCCACCTTTAAACCCGCTGTATTGATTTCTCACATACTTTAGGAGTAACTTTGTTCAACAACCACCTAAATGTTTACCCTTCCCAAGAAAGACATAATAAATAGGCACTGTAAATCTATTGCTATTCAACTGAAATGAGTACGCAGTTCAACAAGAAGAGAAATTCAAAGGCTAAATTATATTAAAACGTAACAAGAATTTAACCTACAAAAGGTTACATGAAAACTCTTGATAAGAAATTAGACATTCATAATAGTATGTAAAACTACAATAAAAAAATTCATAACTAACAATGTAAAATAGGAAAAAGAAAGGAAGAACTGGTGGCCGAATCTTTCGCCTTGCTCCTGGAGTATTCTTACATCCAAAAGCGTAGTGTTTCTCTCCCTCTAAATGGATGATTTAGGATGTATTTATATCAATTAGGGTTTGTATGGAGGGAAATAAAACAATCCAAGTTTGGAAAGGAGAACGGGGACGCGTGCACTGGGTTCGCGCCTCGCGCGGTCTGGTATTGAATGCTCCTAGTCCTTTTATTGTTGTTCACGTCAGGTGTAACGACAAACCCCTATACTTTGCTGTTTTGAAAAGTTTCCATATCATCTAGCATGATTATGATTCGTGCATGGTCGAACTAAGGCATTCTTCCAGCTTTGGCTTTTCCTCTTTTTTGAGCCAAATTGTTCTATTTTGAATATATTGTTGGACTTCAAGCCATTGGGCTTTAAAATCTAGAAGTGTAAACTGGGAAATGGTGGGAAATAAAATGGAGAAAAATAGAAAATTTGAATCAAGTGAGCTTTGTCATTTATGAAAAATAAACTTTGTCCCACATTGGTGAAGGACAACTACACTTGTGTGTATAAATATAGGATCACTTCTTAGAGCTCTTAAAGGAGTTGAAGAGAATGAAGCCTCGCGCCATCGTCGTCGCTCTGCTTTGGGTTTGGGTTTGGATTTGGATTTGTTAAATGATCGATCGATGAGATTAATCTTTTGACCGAGATTATTTAATTAATTATTTAATAATTAATTAAGTGCCAGTCAGTTCATTAACGAAATTAACTGGAATGTATAATCCAAAACGCTGAACGTTGCTTTTCCCTTCTGTTCGCATTATGAATAGACACCTCTTCCTTTCAAAGATCTGTTCACAATATGAATAGACATCACACCTCTTGCGATAATTTCCTATAAATTCTGAGGCATGGCTTCCTTTCCACTAATTCGAAAATACAGAACTTCCTTATGAAAATCCTGCATTCTGCTTCGCAGTTTCTCTCTCAAATGCGTAAGTTTGATTTTGCTCCGTTCTTTTAGTTCGTTGGTATCCTGCAGTTTGTATTGCCACTGTTGCAGGAAGGTTTATTCCGTTTCATCCTGGGAGGATTTAATCCATTACCTTAGCAATTTGTAAGGGGGTTAAAATTCCTTAAGGACGCACAAGGAAATTGTGGACTCGGAATATTTCTTATCATTTACAGTTTTTCAATTTCTTGTAACAGTTTTCTAATTTCTGTTTTAACACAGTAGCGAGAACAAGCTTAAGGAATTTTAATTAATGTTTCTGTGTTGAAATCTATATTGAAGTGTTATCTATATTTTGTATACTAGTTTGGAGACTAAAGCCTTGGTTCTTTCTACTCCAATAACTGTTTTGTCCGGTTTAAAGTATATCAAACTTTACCGGAATAATAAACGTACGGGTTGAAGTATATAAAAACTTCACCATTGTTACGTGTTGTATGTTTGGTTTGGCATTCAGTTTGAAGATATCAAAACTTCACTGATTTAACAAAGTTCTGTTTGTTTCCAATTCTACAGAAACATGAGGAATGAAACCCAAACTAATGGAAATGCTGCTGGAATGGGTGCTTCATCGAGTAATGCTGCCTCATCAAGACCAGCGCTTACAATGGCACTGACAGAAAAGCCCGGGAAATTTTCCGGTACAGACTTCAAACGTTGGCAGATGAAGATGCTATTCTATCTAACTATACTAAGCCTGCATCGATTCATCAAGAAGGATGTTCCAGTCGTGGGAGAAGATACTCCTGAGGCTGAACAGTTTGTGGTAATTGAAGCATGGAAACACTCTGATTTCCTATGCAGAAACTATATTTTAAGTTGTTTGGAGGATGGCTTGTACAATGTTTATAGTGTCACGGAAACTTCAAAAGAGTTATGGAACGCTCTTGAGAAAAAGTACAAGACCGAGGATGCTGGACTTAAGAAGTTCGTAGTTGCAAAATTTTTTGATTTTAAGATGATTTACACTAGGTCGGTCATCACTCAAGTCCAAGAATTACAAGTCATCGTGCATGACCTCCTTGCTGAAGGTATGACCCGAGTCAATAATTTTATTAATAATATTAATAGTGTTATTAATTATAAATTTGTTGCTGAAGGTATGGTCATAAATGAGGCGTTTCAAGTTGCTGCCTTCATTGAAAAATTACGTCCTTTATGGAAGGACTTTAAGAACTACTTGAAGCAGAAGCGCAAAGAGATGACATTTGAGGATCTAATTGTTCGTCTAAGGATAGAAGAAGACAACAAAAATACTGAAAAGAAGTCACGCGGCAACTCGACAATAATGGGAGCTAACATTGTTGAGGAAGCACCGGGAAATAAAAAGAAAAGAAAGAAGGCATCTGAACCAAAGAATTACCCGAACAAGAAGAAGTTCAAAGGTAGTTGTCACATTTGTGGAAAGCCCATGCATAAGGCCATAGATTGCCGTGCTTCAAAGAAAGAGTCTTAAAAGAAAGAGTCACAAAAGAAGAAAAATCAAGCAAATGTGGTGGAAAACTTTGAAGAAGTGGAGGACTTGTGTGCCATGTTGCCTGAATGAAACTTGGTAGTAAATCCGAGAGAGTGGTGGATTGATTCTGGAGCCACCCGCCATATTTGTGCTAAAAAGGAATTATTTTCTTCTTATTTTCCTGCAGGACCCGACCAAACTCTTTTCATGGGAAATTCATCTACGGCCAAAATCGAGGGAGTTGGCAAGATTGCATTGAAGATGACATTCGGAAAAATTGTGACTTTAAATCAAGTTCTCCATGTTCCATAAATTCTCAAGAATTTAGTATCTAGAACACTTCTTGTCAAAAATGGATTTAAGTGTATGTTTGTTTCCAATAGTGTTGTTTTAAATACGAATGATCTCTATGTAGGCAAAGGTTACCTGAATGAAGACCTTTTTAATAGCTATTCTTATCAATAAAGTTGAAGCTTCTTCTTACTTAGTTGAGTCAAACACTTTATGGAATGCACGCTTAGGCCACATCAACTTCAAAACATTATGGAAAATGAGTAATTTGGAAGTATTGCCAAAATTTTATTGCATTACCTCAAAATGTCAAATCTGTGTGGAATCAAAGTATGCTAAGCAACCGTATAAGTCTGTTGAACGGAATTCAAGTCCTTTAGATTTAATTCGCACAGATATTTGCGACATGAAGTCAACACCATCTCGGAATGGAAAAAGTACTTCATCACTTTTATTGACGATAGTACGAGATATTGCTATATCTACCTACTTAGTAGTAAATATGAAGCAATTGATGCATTCAAGCAATACAAGAATGAAGTTGAAACACAACTTAACAAAAATCTCAAAATGATAAGAAGTGATAGGGGTGGAAAATATGAATCTCCTTTTGAACAAATATGTTTGGAAAATGGCATTATTCACAAAACAACTGCCCCGTACTCTCCTCAATCTAACGAAACTACGGAAAAAAAGAATCAAACATTAAAGGAGATGATGAATGCCTTGTTGATAAGTTCTGGTTAACCACAGAACTCGTTGGGGGAATCTGTACTTACATCAAATCGAATAATCAACTGTGTGCCCCACAGTAAAACACAGTCCATTCTGTACGAAAAGTGGAAAGGAAGGAAACCTAGTTTGAAGTACTTCAAAGTGAGGGGGTGTTTAGCTAAAGTACTGGTTCCTAAGCCTAAAAGGGTGAAGATAGGATCAAAAACAGTTGATTGTGTATTTATTGGATATGTAACCAATAGCAAGGCATATCGTTTTCTGGTTCATAAATCAGAAAATCCTGAGATCCACATTAATATTGTAATAGAATCAGATAATGCTAAATTATTTGAAACTATTTATCCGTATAAAAAGGAAGTGAATTGTCCTACCAAAAATCAAAACGACCTCGGGAGGAAACAACATATGGTATGCCTAATGAGGAAAATCCGACAAGAAGTAAACGTCAAAGGACATCTACTTCATTCGGTCCAGATTTTCTGACTTTCCTGTTAGAAAATGATCCTGAAACCTTCAAGGAAGCAATGTCTTCCTCAGAAGAACAATATTGGAAAGAGGCTGTCAATAGTGAAATAGAATACATATTGAGCAACCACACTTGGGAATTGGTTGATCTTCCTCCAGGTAATAAAACTTTGGGTACTAAATGGATTTTCGAGAAGAAAATGAAAGATGATTGTACTATTGACAAATACAAGGCAAGACTTGTTGTCAAAGGATTTAGACAGTGAGAAGGTATTGGCTATTTTGACACATACTCGCCGATAAAAAGAATTACATCCATCCGGATGCTAATAGCATTAGCCGCCTTGTATGGTCTTTAAATCCATCAAATGGATGTAAAAACAGCCTTCTTAAATGGTGATCTAGAGGAAGAAATCTACATGAACCAACCTGAAGGGTTTGTGGTTCCGGGAAAAGAAAAGAAGGTGTGCCGACTTGTTAAGTCCCTTTATGGACTAAAATAAGCACCCAAGCAATGGCATGCGAAATTTGACCAAACAATGATGTCAAATTGATTTAAAATTAATCAATGTGATAAATGTGTTTACATTAAGAATGCTCCAAATCATATAGTCAATGTTTTCTTATAGGTTGATGATATGCTAATAATGAGCAAAGACATTGCCGATATTCAAGCTACTAAGAGTATGCTTGCTAGTAAGTTTGATATGAAAGACTTAGGAGTTGCCGATGTAATTCTAGGAATTAAAATCTAAAAGACTCCTCAGGGTCTGGCTTTGTCTCAATCACATTACGTGAAGATGGTACTTGAAAAATTCAAACACTTGGAATTTAGAAGTGCAAGAACTCCAATTGACTTAAACCATTATCTTGTAAAGAATAAAGGTGAAAGCACGTCTCAATTGGATTATGCTCGTGTGTTGGGAAGCTTAATGTATATCATGAACTGTACACGTCCTGATATAGCTTGTGCAATAAGTAAACTTAGTCGATTCACAAGTAATCCCAACAAACATCACTGGGTGGCAATGAAACGAGTTCTGGGATATTTGGAATATACCCAAGACTACGCCTTGCACTACAATAAATATCCTGCGGTTATCGAAGGATATAGTGATGCAAATTGGATAACCGACTCAACAAAAACAAAGTCCAGAAGTGGATATATTTTTACTGTTGGTAGAGGAGCAGTATCTTTGAAGTCTTCCAAACAGATATGCATCGCTCGCTCTACAGTGGAATCAGAATTTATAGCTTTGGATAAGGCCGGCGAAGAAGCTGAATGGCTTCGAAATTTCTTAGAAGACATCCCGTTCTAGCCAAAACCTTTGGCTCCTATATGCATACATTGCGACAGTGAGGTTGAAATAGGACGAGCAGGGAGCGTTATGTATAACGAAAATTCTCGTCATATACAAGAAAGACATAAAACCGTTAGACAATTACTCTCTAGTGGAATTATCACTATTGATTACGTAAGATCAAAGGATACTGTGGCGGATACGCTTACAAAAGGCCTAACTAAAGACGGAGTTTATAAATCATCTAAGGGAATGGGACTATGGCCGAGGACAAGTCATCATCGCGGTAACTCTACCTAGAATTTTGGATATTCCAAGATCTAGGTTCAAGGAGCTCAAACAAAGTTGTGATTGACCTGTTCAACATTGTCAATCTAAAATCTTTGGTCCCTTCTCGTGATGAAGACAATGTTCAGTAACAAGGATAGAACTTTACACGTTCTTTAATGATTACCTAAGTTTGATGTCGTATTTATCAAATAGTGTCAATCTAAAGGATTACACGTTTAGGAATCACCTATGTAAGTGTGAAGTGGAAGCCGCTTTAATCAGAATTCTGTAAGGTCAATTCTCTACGCACTTATGAAACCAGGCGGTGCTCATGGCTTAAACCAACACAACAATGAGAACCAAAAAACGGTTAAGGATTAGTTGTGTGACATATGGTTGTCTAGATATACACTAAATTCGACGATTCAAAGATATCAAATCTACCGATTGACCGAGTATATCCGACATATGCTCACTACGAAAAGTTCAAAGGGAAACCTACTTATCCAGATGCAATTAATCCTTACTTGCAAATCACACAGCTTTCATCTATGTTGATTCTTGTTACAGCCATTCCCCATTCATGTGGGGTATTGTTGGACTTTAAGCCATTGGACTTTAAAGTCTAGAAGTATGAATTGGGAAATGGTGGGAAATAAAATGGAGGGAAATGAAAAATTTGAATCATGTGAGCTTTGCATTTATGACAAATGAACTTTGTCCCACATTGGTGAGGGACAACTACACTTGTGTGTATAAATATAGGATCACTTCTTAGAGCTCTTAAAGAAGTTGACAAAAATGAAGCCTCGCGCCGTCGTCGTCGCTCGGCTTTGGATTTTGATTTGTCAAATGATCGATGAGATTAATATTTTGACAAAGTTCAAATGATCGATCGATGAGATTAATTTTTTTTAAAAATTTAATTTAATTAATTATTTAAGAATTAATGAAGTGCCAGTCAGTTCATTAACGGAATTAACTGGAATGTATAACCCAAAACGCTGAACGCTGCTTCTCCCTTCTGTTCACATTATGAACAGACACCTCTTCCTTTCAAAGATCTGTTCACATTATGAACAGACATCACACCTCTTCCGACAATTGCCTATAAATTCCGAAACATGGCTTCCTTTTCATTCATTCGAAAATACAGAACATCCTTCTGAAAATCTTGCATTCAGCTTCGCAGTTTCTCTCTCAAATTCGTAAGTCTGATTTTGCTCCGTTCTTTGAGTTCGTTGCTATCCTGTAGTTTGTATTGCCACTTTTGCAGGAAGGTTTATTCCGTTTCATCCTGGGAGAATTAATCCATTACCTTGACAATTTGTGAGGGGGTTAAAATTTCTTAAGGACGCACAAGAAAATTGTGGACTCAGAATATTTCTTATCGTTACAGTTTTTCAGTTTCTTCTAACAGTTTTCTAATTTCTATTTTAACACAGTAGCGAGAACATATATTTTCTCCGAACTCGTTCCTATATAAAAGAAAACAAGTAATAAGCATATTTCATGTCGATAAGAATGTGATTTCCCGCAACTTACAATACAAATTATATGAAACCATACTTCAAATTATGCAGTTTTTGTCATTTATGAATTAAGCATTTTAAAAAAGACATATCGTACTTGTAATGTCAATTGACGAGATGATGGCACTATGTTTTCCTCCCCTTTTTTATCCAGCAAGAAATGTTAAGTTTAAATGCAAATTTCAAAAAGTCTATGCTTGAATGCAAATTTAGTATGCAACTGAATTTTTTGAAACGAAGAAGTTGTGCATGTAAAACGTTCATGGGAACATAAATTATCTTCTTGTATTATTATTTCATTTCATAAATTCTTGGTAGCTATTCACGTAATCTTTGAGTGGATTGGGAATTTACACCCATCTCAGGACACATCATGTTCGATTCATAATTGTCTAAATGATTATTCTTCCATTTAAAATGAGACACTTTTCATTCTAACAACAATTACGGGTAGGCTTTTTTGAAGTTCAAGGAAACCGTGACTCTCTTTTTTGAGTACTCTTTAATTTCCTTAACGTTCCTTACTGAAAATGAAAATATTCCGCTCCTAAAATTCACTATTCATCTTACGGAAACATTTTTAAATTTACGAGATCTCTGCGTGTAAAGTCATCAGAAGACACAACATATTCACGGACCAAACAACATACCTAAAGGACTTTTCAAAATATTAATTTATTAACTTTTTGGGTTCAACAAGTAGCATTAATCTTTACTGAAAATGAAACATTATATGTATGTTCTTCTTAACATTAGTACCATATATAGTAGATTCAAATAAAAAGAAACTGAAATTTTATTTGGTTGATAAGGACTTTTCAAAAGATCAATCCTAAATTTCTAGCCTTAAGAGCTCATAGTTATTGCAAGCAACATTCATGCTGAATTTTAATCCGCACCTCATTTCATGCGCTCTTTGAGTTGTTATTTCCAATACTTCTTTTTTCTGATAGTTAATTAAGTTGATTGCTTCTTGACCTAGACTAGTTATTTTTTAATTAATCAATTTGCCTTATTGAACTGAGGATAAAAGAAGATTATAGAATTATATACACTCTTCTCTCTTTTATATATATATATATATATATATAGTCTTAACGTACGCGCTTTATATACTATATTAATGAGTATATAATATAAAATATAATTATTATTAAAATAATATATTGAACAAAAATTAAAGAAAAAGATGTAAGTTGCTAAAAATGATAAATATTGATTCAATTTAGCGAGGTCAATAAATAAAAAAATCATGTCGAACCAAGTCCTTATGTACCTTATTATGATTTCTAAGAACTTCTGTGAGAATATCTTATAACATTTTTTTTTATTTGTGTTACCTAATACTAAAAACAAGTAACAAACTAATCCTATATGATAATCAACTTTCTCTAGTTTCTTATTTTTTTCATTGCCTATGCTCTTCTTGTGAAACACGTTTATGTACCTTAAGAATTTTTTCAACATGAAAAATCATTTGACGTCCATGATGATTTTGAAAAAGAATTGAATTAAATTCTTTTGCTAATTAGGTGATTAAAAAATATTAATATTTGTTCTTAAAATTAAATAAAATCATTTACATTTTTCGCGTTGGGACTTCGTGTTTTTTTAATAATATGATAAATATAGATAATTTTTGAACTCCTTTTTTACTGGAAGAATTTTGTTTTCTTCATCCATTTTTGGTATAATGTTTAAATACTACATTCAATAATTAGAAAAGATATTTAATTGAGTGCCAATCTCTCACTTCTCATAGTAACAATACATTGAAGCTTTCCTATAGGTATTTATGATTTTATTCCAAATAATTAGATTAAATCAGTTGGTACGAAATTTGGGGCAATTTAGTGGCATAGAGGAGCTGGTAAGAAATATGTAAAAGGTCCTATCTAAAGTGAATCATACACCTAAAAAGAAAAGACGCAATTTATGTTACATTAATTGGTAAGAGAACGCTAACCCTAAAGTTGATCCGGCAATTTTTATTTTTTCTCTTAAACAAATTATTAATGTTAATAATTATAATTTTATCTAAAGTAGAACTGGGCAGAACTAAGGTCAAGATAGAGAAGGAGAGCCCTTCCATTTCTTTGATGCACACGACTTTTTCACGCAGTCTGCTTCCACGGTTGCTTGAACGACAACCATCTTTGCGTCCCAACATTCTGGACTTTCTTTGGTGCCAAACACCAATGACTAGCTAGTTAACGAGGATGACAACTATTCTTCTGGACGAGAAACTGGTTAATCTTCAAAGCTTATAACACTTCTCCTTCCGACCTTCCATTAGTAACGGACATATATTAGGTTCTGTATATCGTGTTATCACTTACCAGAATCCTGCATTTTTAATAAATAGTCCTTTGATATGTGTTGCTTTCATAACCAAAAGATAGGAGAGCATTGCTGAAAATTCAAATAAAAAGGGAAGCATTTTTGAGAACATAGGAGAGGAATTAAAATTAGGAGAAATTCAATTGTGAAAGGTAAAGATTTAAGATGAGTCATTCTTTTACTATTTTGATAGAGGAGACTGCCCATACTGAACACTAACCCAATCTCAATAAGAATCAGTACGCTACACTCGATCAATCCATGAAACTGTGGCACTTCTCCACCCTCTGCTAGCAGCTTTGTTCTCTTATGAAATTTTTTAAAGTAGAAGTTCTTTACCGGTGACCCAGTTGATTCGCCCCCCACTATCCTTAAGGAACTAACCCAGGCAACAAATCGAATTAGAAAAACTCACATAATCAGGCTCGAACTTATGGCTTTTACCACGTCAAGGAAATATTCTACCACTGAGTTATATCCCTTCCCCGCCCCATCAAGAAATAGACTGGCTAATCCTAAGTCAGAGGGTCGAGAAACTCAATGTTACTATTATTGAACAACTTGGAGCAGGGCCTTCTTTTCGCATTATTACGGATATGAAAATAATGATCAAAATTGGTTTCAATAGACTAATTCTTATGCAGCAATAGTCGATCGATATTCCGATAGGAGTTTTATTCTTTTAATGTAATATATATTTGGATATATATATATTACCACAGGTTGATTAACTAAGTTTGGTATAGCATAAGGATCCGTCCTTCGTTAGCTTTATGGGATTATAATATCTGAATGTTGTACTTACAAAGAAGTTTATTCCTATTTGAAAGAACCGGTCGAATGATATCTGTCTAATGACCAATTGATTTCACTGCGTCATGATTTCTTTGTTTATCTCTGCACTATACCAAAAAGGTGTTTTAGCGTTTAATGCGCAAAAGAATGCATAACTATAAAAACTGCATTCAATTATTAAGTGTTTTCCACGCATACGCCAATCTCCATCACTCACTCGTCTTTAGTTTTTTCCTTCTCGTCTCAAACAAATACCATGGTTTTCTCTTGCTATATTTTGCAGTAGAAAATTGAACTTCCCATAACCTTCTTTCCTTGGCAGACAAAACTAGGGGTGAGCATTTGGTATTTCTGTTCGGTATTTAAGAATTTTAATTTGGTATTTTGATATTTGGTTTATCAATTGTGTATACTAAATACCGTATTAAAATATTTCGGTATAGTGTGGTATTTGTTATTTTGGTTCGTTACGATTTCGGTTTAAACCAAATCTATGTTATAAGACTTGTGCCTATTCAAATCTGTAGCTCTTAGGGTTGAAAAGATTTGTTTCAACTTTTGAAACCAATACAACTAGTGTTATTTACTAGCATTTGACTAAACACGGAGGCAATGCAAGGAAGCATCTTATAATACCATTGGCTAATACAAGAGAAAAAGTTGCTCCTAAGTATTACAACTTACACGTAAAAGTGACAATTCCTTTTATGCCTTTACTATAAAGCCATACTTTATCCTAAAGCAAAAAGAAGGATAGTTGAACAGTCCATTCAAGCTCAATGCCAAAGATAGTTGACTGCCTATACAATATACACTTTTTATCTATGCTCAAAAATTTCTAGAAGTTCTTAATCTGCTTGGTGGAACCTTGCTAAAGCCTAAGGGTAAGGAATTAGGGAATTAGAAGTTTTGGACTTAAAGTTATTGGGCCAAAAAATAAAAATAAAATTGGGCTTGGACTAAACTATTTCGTATTTGCCCCCAGGGCCTAGGTCAAGTGACAAAGGGTGGCGAATTTGTGTCCTAGGTCACAGGTTCAAGCCCCCACACCATGTAAAGCAAAGCCTGATATTTAAGTGGAGAAGTAGAGGGGCGGACCCATTAGCCACCGAGTTTCGAAGGGTGCGGTTGGTCCAAAGGATCGGCCACAGACAGATTTCTCGGTCATCCAAAAAAAAAAGAAAAAAATTATTTCGGTATACCGAAATACCGAATATACCGAAATATCAAAAACCCAATACCGTATACCGAACCGAAATACCGAAATACCGAAATTTATGTACTGAAATACCGAAAAAACTGAAACCGAAATACCAAATTAATTTGGTTCGGTTCGATTCGAAATTTGGTTTTTCGGATTTTATGCCCACCCCAGACAAACCTAACTCTTTTTACTTGTTTTATCTTCTGTCAAACAATTCACATGGGTTACTCTTGTTCTCTTGCTATTTAGCAGTAAAAATTAAAATTTCCAATAACCTTCTTCTTTTCTTGGCAGTGAAAACATCTTTTATCTTCTTCAAACAATCACATGGGTTACTCTTACTATTTCCCAGTAGACATTAAAATTTCCCATAACCTTTTTCTTTTCTTGGCAGTGTAAAAACAACTCTCTTTACTTCTTTTCTTCTCATTTTGAACAATTCGAATGGGCTAGTCTGTTTATTTGGTAGTAGAAATTAAAATTTAAGTTATACATATGAATGAATTTTATACTATAAGAGTGTATATGGGTATAGCCGGTCTTGTAGTCCATCCCGGTCTCCGACATGATAGACCAAGATCGAGATCTATTAATAGGGGAGCCTAGACCGAGGTTAGGATCTCATTATTTCAGAATCCGGACCATAACCTTTGCCCTCGAGGATATCGGGTAATTAATCGGGATCGGTCCTAGCCTCGATTAACATCGAAGAACGTGTCAGGTAGTCAAGCTAGGCCAACAGAACGTCATTATATCCGGGACCGACCGAATATCACGGTGGAGATCTCAGCATTATATCGACGTGAGAACAACAATCAGTTAAATAGGGGATTTTGTACCTTTTATGGAGTTGTACATATTATAGGACTCCCCTACTATATAAAGTGGGGTCTGATTACTTGTAAAACACATTGTAATAAACATTCCAAATTAATACATTTTTTTTCTCTTTAAGCTCTTATTTCCGTTGTATCTTGATGCCGATCGAAGTGCGTACAGTTTGAGAGTGGATAACCTCCTAAGGTTGTAACTGTTCATTTCGTGTGGTTTGAATGTACTTTATCATTGTTCATTTCACCTGCAATGTAATTCATCGCTTTGTGTCAAGTTAATCCATGTATCCTTAAACCACTTACAAATTCAATTGTTATCCGACTTTGAGGGTAGATAGTTTGGCGCGCACCATGGGGCTAAGGATAATAACACACACTACTTTACACTATTTCTTTGAAGTGTCTCTGATTTCAGGCTAAAACTCAAAATGTCGAACTCTCAATCAGCACCCTTAAATGTTGACAATGAGTCCGGCCACCATTGTTTAAAACGATAACATAGCACTCGGAAACGAGATGCCCCAAGTCAACCTCGGCAGAGTCCCGGCCAAGGACCCGATAGACGTTAGCTCACATTTGGTCATTAACACAAATTTTCCTACCGTTCTCGAGGATGTTTCGGAGTCGTGCCTAGTAGAGCTCTTCTTATCGGTGTGTTGTCGACCACATCTATAATTAGGGGGATGCATGGACATTTAGGAAAGTACCCTTTTATTGCTATTCTATATCATGCGATGTGGTGAAAGGTGAAGTTGTCTATCTCTAACTCGTGCATTGTTCCAATTTTCAATAAATGGCACCCAAGAAGAGAGCCCGACTCGGTCTAGAGGCCAATGCCACCCCAAGAGTGGCCGTGAATTCTTTATCTGATGGTGCGGGTAGAAAGATTCCCAGAACCTGAATCTTCCTGACTCTTCCATCCCAGGCCAGGATATTCCTATTCCTACTACAGCGGAGGGTGCTACAGTCCCTCCCCTGATGTTCCTGATCCTTCTTCAGTCCCAACTTCCGGTCCCGGTATTTCTGATGGGGACCTCAAGGGAGCTATTCAGATGTTGACTCAGCTAGTGGCCTCCCAAGCCCAAAGATCACATGATGCCCCTGCATCCTCTAGTGAGCAAGGGGATTCTTCAGGTTCCAGGGTCAACCCGTTTCTGAGGTTAGCCCCTCCAGAGTTCACATGCGCCGACCCAAAGGCTTATCCTCAGGAGTTCATTGATGAGATGTTCAAGACCCTCCGAGTTATGAGGGATACTGATCACGCTCAACTATGTCTTGTAGAAGACTAAGAGGGCGTTGCAAATATAATCTTGGGGTATTATGCCCAGAGTCGATCCCACAGGGAATTGACGTATCAAGCAGGCTGTTTAAATTAGTACTCAGCTGTCACCTGATGTTATTTAAATTACTAATACTAAAGATTAAAAGTAAAGATTAGCTATACTAAGGTATAAACAATTGTAATAAAAATCTAAGGTTATGGTTACCCTCGCTGGTTAACTTACTTCTCGGACACTTTGTATAGCTTGATTAATCGTCTCTATAAATCATGAACGCTCTATCTACCATAAATCTCTCTCAAGTAATTATGATAATTTACTAGACGCACTCTCTCAAGTTACGCTAGCTAGATTGCATTACAGTTCACTTAGATTGCACCCGAAGTATCGTTATCTCTAATCCAACCTCTAAACCCTCGGTTATGACTTTCGTCTATACTCTGGGAGTGGTGTTGTTCAAACAATTACCTAAATATGCACTCTCTCTCAAGTAGATACATAATAAATAGGCACAGCTAATTGAGGGCCCTTCAATCAACTACAACAAGAACGTAGTTGAACAAATAGAGTTTAATCAACCAATCAAAGCTATATTAATATCACAA
>ML431392.1:45737-110539 GCA_005239525.1 Nicotiana knightiana
AAGTTTATTCCCCAACGGGTTCCACACGAAATTAGCTAAACAAATTCATAAGAATAAAATCTAAAACAACTAGCATAATTAAACTACAAAGTAAGGAAGAAAATATGTACAAATTGCTGTTTTGCCTTCGATTCACTCTAAACTCGAATCTCTGTGTATCCCTATAAATCTCCCTTTGTAGTTGTGTTTTAGGAGTCTATTTATAGGTTTAGGGTGAACCCTAACCGTGTAGGAGACTTCTATTTCAATTAGAAAACACTTAAACCCGTCAAAACTCGATTTCTGGCCGAACTGGGGACCTGGCGTTTGGACCCAAACGCCTGGCTAACGCCAGGCCAGGGCTGGCGTTTCAGCCCAAACGCCTGGCTAACGCCAGGGTGGGGCTGGCGTTTCAGCCCAAACGCCTGGCTAACGCCAGGCAGGGTCAGTGTGTTTGGCTCTGTCGCCCGGCTATCGCCCGGGTGTCTCCTTTCGCGTATTTTTCGACGTATTTGCATCCTTTTAGCTCCGTTTCCATCTCCACTTCACCTACACATGAAATAAACTCCATTAAGCACATAACAAGTGTAATTTTATCATTAATGCGCATAAAATGTAAGGTATATCACATGTTAAACTATGCAATTTAGTCTCGCATCAGATACTGAGACAGAGGGGGTTGAGTTGGCTTCCTATCATCTGAAGGGAGCGGCATATTCGTGGTTTGAAATGTGAGAGAGTTCCCATGGAGATAGGAGCCCTCCAGCGAGGTGGGAGGAGTTTGTGGATGCCTTTGTGGATAATTTCTTGCCTGCCGAGATTATGGAAGCCCATGCTACAGAGTTTGAGGCCCTCAAATAGAGAAACATGAGTGTGTGGGAGTATCATATGGAGTTTGTGCGCTTGTCCAAATATGCTGTTCACATGGTGTCTACTATGGAGGCTAGAGTTCGTCGGTTTGTTCATGGCCTTGGTCCCTTGGTTATTAATGAAACTGCTACAGCTGCCGTGCATTCATATATGAATTATGGGAAGATTGTTGGATTTTCCCATGCTACGGAGGCTCAGAAATTTAAGATAAGAATGGAGAGGGAGAGTAGAAGTAGGGCCCGGTCAGCGGGAAACCCTGGGAATTCAGTTGGAGGAGGGAGATCAGTCCTTGGGAGAGGGTCATCGGGGCCACCTTAGTCCTATGCTCTGTCCTCAGCCAGTGCGCCGTCACTAGGGCACAATTATCAGTAGGGAGGTCGCGTTGGACCAGGTTCTGACAACAGGAGGTTTCATCAGCCGGGTCGTTCAGGTGGGAGGTTCCAGCAACAGTGGGGGGCCCCATGCCCTAAGTGTGGGAGGTTCCATTATGAGCCCTGTTACTTGGACATACCAGTATGCTATAGGTGTGGAGTGAGAGGCCACGTTCAGCGAGACTATTGTGCACCCCGTCTGGGCACGGGTAGGGGCACTGCTCAGCCATCCAATTCTTCAACCGCTACATCTTTAGCACGCCCTCCAACTCTAGCAGGGTGCGGTGCAGTTAGGGGTGGAGCACGGGGTCGAGGGGGACCCAGTCGGTTCTATGCTTGGAGTGGTTGCTAGAGTGCGGAGGCTTCTCCAGATGTTGTCACAGGTATTCTGACTGTTCATTCACATGATGTTTATGCTTTTATTGATCTCAGGTCTTCTTTGTCATATGTTACTCCATTTATAGCTTCAAGTTTTGGGATAGAACCCGAACAACTTCACGAGATGTTCTTTGTGTCGACTCCGGTTGGTGATTCCATTACGGCCGTGTGAGTCTATAGAAATTGTGTTGTCACGGTGCATGCTCGGGATACCACGGTCGATCTTATTGAGTTAGAAATGGTAGATTTTGATTTAATTATGGGGATGGATTGGCTCTATTCGTGCTTTGCTAAACTCAACTGCCGAACCAGAATTATGAGGCTCGAGTTTCCTACTGAATCAGTTATCGAGTGGGAGGGGAATAATGTTGTGCCAAGAGGTAGATTTATTTCCTACCTTAAAGCCTCAAGGATGATCAGAAAAGGGTGCATCTACCATTTGGTCTGGGTTGCGGACACCACTTCAGAGGTGCCTGCTCCCATCTGTTCTTGTTGTGAATGAATTTCTTGAAGTATTTTCGGACGAGCTTCCTGGGATTCCACCAGATAGAGAGATCGATTTTGGGATTGATATATTTCCAGATACGCAGCCAATATCTATTCCACCTTACCGGATGACGCCAGGAGGATTGAGAGAGTTCAAAGAACAATTGAAAGATCTATTAGAAAAAGGTTTCATTCGGCCAAGTGTGTCGCCTTGGGGCGCACCGATTCTTTTTGTCAGAAAGAAATACGGATCGCTTTGGATGTGTATTGAATATCAGCAGCTCAATAAGGTCACCATCAAAAACAAATACCCATTACCTCGGATAGATGATCTATTGATTTGCGGTTCTTCTCAAAGATTGATTTGCGGTCCGGGTATCACCAGTTAAAGACCAGGGAGCAGGATATTCCTAAGACTGCCTTCAGGACTCGATATGGGCACTTTGAATTTCTGGTGGTGTGTTTGGGGCTAACCAACGCCCCAACAACTTTTATGGATCTTATGAATCGGGTTTTCAAACCGTTTCTTGACTCCTTTGTGATTGTCTTCATTGGCGATATCCTTGTTTATTCTCGAAGTCAGAAGATCATGCTACTCACCTCAACGCAGTTCTGTAGTCTTTTCATCAGCACCAATTGTATGCAAAGTTTTCAAAATGTGAATTTTGGCTAGAATCAGTCACCTTTTTGGGCCATGTTTTTTCGAGGGAAGGGATCCGGGATGATCCCCAAAAGATTGCAGCGGTAAAGGATTGGCCTAGGACAACGACCCCAACAGAGATTCGCAGTTTCTCGGGTCTAGTTTTGTATTATTGAAGATTCGTGGAGGGATTCTCTACCCTCGCCTCCCCATTGACTAACCTGACGCAGAAAGCGGTTAAGTTTCAGTGGTCTGATGCTTGCGAAAAGAGTTTTTAAGAATTGAAATTGAGATTGACTTCGGCGCCAGTGTTGACCTTGCCAGAGGGTGCAGAGGGATTTGTGGTTTATTACGATGCTTCAAGGGTTGGTTTGGGATGTGTGTTGATGCAATCTGGTAAGGTTATAGTGTATGCTTCTAGGCAACTCAAGAATCACGAGAAGAATTATCTGACGCATGATTTCGAGCTCGCGGAGGTTGTGTTTGCATTGAAGATGTGGCGGCATTATCTTTATGGGGTCCTTGTGGATGTGTTCACAGACAACAAGAGTCTTCAGTATTTATTCAAACAAAAGGAATTGAACTTAAGGCCGCAGAGGTGGTTAGAATTGCTCAAGGATTATGATATGAATATTATTTACCATCCAGGAAAGGCGAATGTGGTAGCCAACGCTCTTAGTCGGAAATCCATGGGTAGCTTGGCTCATTTGGAAGCAGGTCAGAGCCCTTTGGCTCGGGAGGTAAATCAGTTGGCGAGTCTAGGGTTATGTCTTTCTTCTTCAGATGAAAGGAATGTCGTGGTGCGTAACGGAGCGGAGTTTTTGGTTGTAATAGAAATCAAGAAAAAGAAATTAAGACATCCAGCGATGGTAAAGTTGAGAGAGGGAATTCTGAATCATAAGACTACAACATTGTCACTCGGCAATGATGATTGTGTTCTGCGATGCCAAGGGAGGCTATGTGTTCCAGACGTGGATGATCTTCGGGAAAGGGTAATGGAAGAGGCTCACAATTCCAGGTATTCAGTAAACCCATGTTCTATGAAGATGTATCACGATCTCAAAGAGATTTATTGGTGGAATGGTATGAAGAGGGGTGTGGCAGACTTTATGGCTAGATGATTGAATTGTCAGCAAGTGAAGGACGAGCATCAGAGGCCCGGTGGGTTGGCACAACTTATAGAAATACCAATGTGGAAATGGGAGATGATAAATATGGACTTTGTGGTAGGGTTACCCCGCACTCAGCACAAATTCGACTCAATTTGGGTGATATTTGATCGACTCACAAAATCAGCTCACTTCTTGCCAGTCAAGTCCACTGATACTGCGGAACAGTACGCTCAGTTGTATATCAAGGAAATAGTCAGGCACTATGGCACTCCAGTGTATAGTATCTCGGATAGAGGGGCCCATTTCACAGCTAACTTTTGGATGAAATTTCAGCAAGGTTTGGGTACGCAGGTAAATCTCAGCACAACATTCCATCCACAGACTGATGGGCAGGCAGAGCGGACCATTCAGACGCTTAAAGATATGTTATGGGCTTGTGTATTAGATTTCAAGGGTAGCTGGGATGATCACTTCCCGCTTATAGAATTTTCTTATAATAACAGATTCCATGCTAGTATTCAGATGCCCCATTTAAGGCATTGTACGGAAGGAAGTGTAGGTCTCCGATTGGATAGTTTGAGGTTGGCGAGGCAGAACTGCTAGGACCAGATCTTGTGCACCAAGCTATGGTAAAAGTTAAAGTCATTCAGGAGAGGATGAAGACAACTCCGAGTCGTCAGGAATCCTATGCGGACGTTCGTCGAAGAGATTTGGAGTTTCAAGTAGATGATTGGGTATTCTTGAAGGTGTTTCCCATGAAGGGAGTGATGTGGTTTGGGAAGAAAGGGAAATTGAGTACAAGGTATGTCAGGACATATAGGATTGCTCAAAAGATAGGACAGGTGGTTTATAGGCTAGAATTTCCCCCTGAGATGTCATTAGTACAACACTGTTTCATGTGTCTATGTTGAAAAAGGTGATTGGGGATCCATCCGCCATTGTGCCGGTTGAGAGGTTGAAATTAATGAAGGATTATCAGATGAAGAGGTTCCAGTTGCTATTCTTGATAGGCAAGTCCGTAGATTGAGGAACAAACATATTGCTTCTGTTAAAGTATTATGGCGGTGTCAACAAGTCAAAGAAGCCACATGGGAAGCGGAAAATGAAATAAAAAAGAAATATCCCCACTTGTTTGAATAAGTCTGGTAGGGGTTTTGAAAGTTTTCATTCCTAAGAAATTATATATTGTGTTAAATTTTGTGCAAGAACACTCCACTTCCCTAATTACCCTACTATTGTGACTTCTCAAACATTGTGCCATAAATGTATATGTTGTTGTGATTAGTTGGATTTTGTGAAAGTCATTGAAATAGCTGAATTATGTGCAACTCATTGTAATAGTTGAATTATGCGCAAATTTGGGAATTAACCGAACTATGTGAGGCTTGTGGAAGTAATTGAATTATATGTAGCTTGTTGAAATGATCGGATTATGTTCAAGTTGATAGAATAATTGGTAATGCGGGGAATTGGTTAAACATATATTTCGGGGGCTCTCTGACAGGTAGATAGACCTAATTACAAAGGAAATTCTGGCGAAATTTTCAGGAAATATCGGAGTTAGTAAAATTTGGGGGTTGGCTTATTCTGTGTTTTTCCTACTCTAGTAATTTCCCGATGATCATTCGAGGATGAATGATTTTAAGTGGGGGAGAATGTAAAGACCCGTAAAATTTTATGGCTAAAAAAATGCCCAAATAGGTCCCTGTGTTGTTCTAACTGTAGAAATTCTTAAAACGGATCATTTTTGAGTTAAAAGTACCCCGGGACTTAAAAGATATAATTTTCCAAATTTTCGCAGCTCTGCTGTCCACTATGCCACCGCAGATCAGGTATGCGGACCGCATAGTGGTCGCATTTCTGGATAGTTTGCTGTCCATTTTGAGGACAACTATGCGGCCGGGATTTGATCGCATTTCACGAATGCGGGCCGCATAGTTGTCGCATTCTTGCACCTTGACTTTTGCGGAGGGAGTTATGCGACATACTATGCGATCGCATAATAGGTATGCAGACCGCATAGTGGTCTCATACTTGGGCCGTCTACTTTTCTTTTTGACCCATTTGAGGGCCAATTATGCGACAAGAATGCGATCCCATTCCTGACCGCATTTCTGCTTCGTGACTGTTAAATTACTAATTTTGTGCCCGACCCCCAGTTCATTAAAACACTTACCCCCATCCATTTTAAAGATTTTCTGAACAAAATAGAGAGAGGGAAGAGAGAGTTCTAGAGAGAGAAAGTCCCAACTTCATCAAAGTGATCCTCCTTCATCCTTTAAGCTTGGAACTAATAAAGTAGGGCACCATTTTCTTCACCATAAGAGGTAAGCTTCTATCCCATCAACCTTAATTTCCAGATTTTATTAAAATGAAACATGTTTAGGTGAGTTCATGAAGATGGGGTAGGAGTCTTGCATGCATGTAACCAACTAGTCTATAATCTAGTAAATGGAAATGGGTTAGAGTAATCTTTCACGAAAAAGAGGCCATTTAATCTAAAGGAACACCTAGTGCTTGATAGAATGCTCAAGTGAGTTCAAGACATGATCATTATTTCAAATTCTAAGTTAAATTATGGCACATAGTGAACTAGATTGATGGTGCTAGAAGGTCCGGTGAATTGTGGTAGAAATTAAAGAAAAATATACCAAACTAAGGTATGTATGACTAAATTAATCTTTGTAGAGTCATCTTGTTGGTGTCCAAGCACTCAGTATGAAATTCTTGTTTGAATATAAGTGAATTGATTTCCCTGCTGTGTCGAGGTGTAAGACTTCGCTCTTTCAATTTCTTAGTCTATTGCCATGTTATTTGAGCTTGCGAAAAGGTGATTCTTTGTGCTTATTCTATCATGAGCAAAGCTCGTTAAATGTTGGATACATCGATATGAAAGGATGTGTTACAAAACGAAAGAAGTGATAATGAAACAATGTGTTAAAAGCTGGGTAGTAAATAATGGAAAGGAAACGGGGATAAACTAATTGAGCTATGTGCTGATGGCATACCGTATGTGACTCACTGTTTGATAAAGATTTATGTGGCTTTGATTTCATATGGTTACTTGGTTGTTGCAAATAAATATCCTTGGCGAAGAGAATCTTTCTAATTGAACTGTCGGTTGATGTTGCTATTAATTACATTGTTGAACGTATCAAAGTGCTAAAGGCTGTGTAGAAAATGATGAAAGTAAATATGTGCTGATTTTATTGAGTTAAATGATATGGAAACACCCTATATAAATTACTGATTGGTAAGGATCATTGTGCCTTGATTTCACATAGTTATTGTTTGATATGAATTTATGTTCTTCATGATGAAGATCCTTGTGATATAATTGTTTGTGGTTGTTGTTGTGAAATGTGATTGTAAGGTGGGATAGGGTTGCACGCCGCAACAGAAATGTAAGGTGGGATCGGGTTGCACGCCACAGCAGAAATGTAAGGTGGGATTGGGTTGCACACCGCAATAGAAGAAATAAGGCTAAAATATGATTGTAAGGGGAGATCGGGTTGCAGGCCGCAACAGGAAAACAATTGAAATAAGAAACTGTGGAAACCCCATTTGTGATTCTTTGTATCTCTGTGCAATTTTTGTTTGGGTTTCTTTAACTTCCTGATATGTGTGTATTTCTTGATTTTACATAGAGTAAAGTTTGCTTATAGATACTAGTACTATTCAATGGTACAAACGTCTCTTATGCCGGGGGCGCTACATCTTCTATATGGATGTAGGTGGTTATATAGCAGGTAGCTCGGTTTGCCGTTAGTGGTGCCTCCTCTTCATCTCTCTAGCAGTTCTAGTGAGCCCCATTTCCTCTCGGGGCCGTGTCTATTATATATCATCTCATTGTATATTTTATATATTTTAAGGTATATCCGGGGCCTTGTTGCCGGCAAGTATTGTGTAAACCCTTAGAACTCTCAGAGGCTCCATAGACATGATGTGAGTTGTACATATATGTATTTTGGGCAGTAAATGTGTTTACTACTAATCGTGGTCCGAACCGGAATTATTGTATGTTTTATGATTTTCAAATGTGGAAATGATAAAGGATAAAATGAACTAAAGTAGTAGCTTCATGCTTAAACTCTAAATTGCTAATTCATGTGGAATAATGTATATTGTAAACACGAGGTAGCGCGTTGGGCAGGAAAGACAATCCAGGTCCGCTTGACCAGGATCATCCGGTTGGGAGCCGGTCTCGTCCTTTGGTTTTGGGGCGTGACAAGCGCGCTCCCAAGCTGATCCCTAAGAAATTCGGCATGCCCGAGATTCCTAAGTACAATGGAAAGACCAACCCAAACGAGCATGTTACCTCCTACACATGTGCTATTAAAGGGAACTACTTGGAGGGTGATGATATGGTATCAAAATTTACCTCCTAACTCTATTGACTCATTTTCTATGCTTGCATACTCTTTCGTGAAAGCACACACCGAGGCTGTGAAGTTCGAGACCACGAAGTCAGACCTTTTCAAAGTAAACAGAAGGATAATGAGATGCTCGGAGAATTCGTGTCCCGGTTTCAAACGGAACGGATGGATCTACCACCTGTCGCTGATTATTGGGTAGTTCAAGCTTTTACCTAAGGAATCAATGTTTGAAGCTCGGTGGCTTCACAACAATCGAAGAAGAATTTGATAGAGTATCCGGCTGTTACTTGGGGCGATGTGCATAACCAGTATCAATCAAAAATCAGAGTCGAAGATGATCAACTTAGGGCTTCTTCCGGGTCCATTTATCTCATTAGACCCATCGACAAAGTCAAGAGAGATATCGACCGTGAACCGAGGTCAAATAGGGACCAGTACCAGCCGTCAATGAAGATCGAAGAAACAATGGTTCTAGATGGAACTCTATGCGAAATGAAGGGAGAAATGATTGAGGTCAGAGCACCCCGGGACTGATGAGCAAGAGAGATTTTGACAGGACTATTAGCCTAAATGAGCACAAATATTATCGGAATATAACTTTAATGTCGATCCTAGATATCGTATCAGTTATTAGACACATCAAGGACACCAAATGGCCTCGACCTCTATAATCTGATCCATCCCAAAGAGATCCTAACTAGATGTGCAAAAAGTTGAGGAGGAAGTAGCCCGGTTATTCAACAACAGGCACCTTCAAGAATTCCTGAGCAACCGAGCCAAGAATCATTTCACAAATAGGGATTCTTATAAACATACCGAACAAGAATAACCTCAACACGTCATTAACATTATCATTGGTGGGGTCGATGCCCCTCAATGTGCCGATGTTAAAACGCACCAAAGTATCCATCAGATGAGAAAAACGGACTCGTGATTACATACAAAAAGGAGCTTTGTCTTTTAATGACGAGGACACATAAAGGATCGTGCAGCTCCACAACGATGCACATGTAATATCTATACTCATAAATAAATCTCGAGTTAAGCGTGTATTAACTGATCCAGGTAGCTCGGCCAACATCATCCGGTCAAGGTTCGTAGAACAACTCGGTCTACAAGATCAAATCATGCCTGCAGTCCGAGTTTTGAACGGATTTAACATGGAATGTGAAACCACTAAGGGGAGATAACATTTCCAGTGAATGTCGCCACGACCGTCCAGGAGGCCAAGTTTTATGTGATGTAAGGAGACATGAGGTGCAACACCCAGTTCGAGAGGCCATGGATCCACAACGTGACGACAGTCCCCTCGACTTTTCACCAAGTGTTAAAATTGGCAATGTCAGGAGGTATTAAAAAAATCTACAAAGAGCAAACCAATCACAAAGGAAATATTTGCAGTCAAAGAGATGATTCTGATATCAACACTCACAACGTTAAAGGAACTAAGTTCGGGTACAAAATAGCAATTAGCGACACCAGCCACGACCAACCGGATAAAGAGGACAAATGAAGACGATGATTACGGGGTTCCTATATCTTTTATAGTCCTCGATGATTCCGACACCAGTAAATCAGTGGTCAAGGAGCTGGAATAAGTCATATTGATCCAACATCTACCCCATGGAAGGTATACCTGGGCACGGGGTTAAGCCCCAAGCTCAGGATAAAACTCATTCAATTTCTTATAGCTAACATAGATTGTTTTGCTTGGTACCATCTTGATATGACAGGGATCCCGTCAGAGATAACCACTTAAAAGCTAAGCCTAGACCCGAAATTCCACCTGGTCAAGCAGAAGAGGAGACCCCATTCCAAGGTAACACATGCTTTCATCAAGGACGAGGTATCTAAACCCAAAAATAGGATCCATTCGGCATGTCAAATACCCTGGTTGGTTAGCAAACGTAGTGGTAGTCCCTAATAAATGGAAAAAACTAAGAATGTGTATATACTATAAGGATTTGAATAAGGTATGTCCCAATGAATCTTTCTCTTTGCCCAACATCGATCGCATGATCGATGCCATGACTGGCCACAAGATCCTCAGTTTTCTCGACGCCTACTCTGAGTACAACCAAATACCGATGAACCTGGATGATCATGAAAAAACCTCCTTCATCACTAAGTACGACACAAAATGCTATAACGTGATTCCATTTGGATTAAAAAATGCCGGTTCTACTTTTGAGTGATTTGGTCCAAGCCTACACTACGATTGAGCAGCAAGGAGGTCTATGCAATAATAACCTAACTATGATCGGGATCGAATCCACAGGGAGTTAATGATTGGATTGTGTTTATATCTAAGTTAGTTGCGGGTTTTTGAATCTCATTGCACTACCACAAGTCTTGGTTGATATTCTACTTCTGGTTTTACTCTAATGATTGCAATAAATGAGACTAAGGACAATATTTTTGTTTACGGTTTTTCAAATGTTTAAAGGGTCTAGGATCGTGACTTCTATGTAGGTGGTTATCTAACGTATTGTAAAATCTAGGGCAAGCTTCATTAGTCGGGGTTGTAATATAGCTCTCACACCGAGTACTCACTCTATACCTCTCGGTTGTTTGAGTGATTTTGCACAATTTGTCTTCTCAAGTCCAAATAGGTATTCATAGAAATCAAGTGATATTAGCTCAAGTCGGGTATAACTATCTCTAGGTTTAACCCTTTAATTGAGGCTATCAATTTCTTGAGTTCACCCCAATTCCTTGTTAGCCTAGTTTCGTAGACTTAGTCCCACTTTCTCAAGTAGAGACTAAGTCATTTAGGCATGAATCAATGTTTGCAACCATTAATTCTTAATTTCTAGCAAGAACTAGGCTAAATATCACTAACCCATTCACGTTAAAGCTCAAAATCAAACACCCATTAAATACCCACACTAGGGTTGGGTCAAAACCCTATCTATGGGTTTAGCTACTACAGGAAATAGAAGAAATTAAAGATGAAATGAAGATAGAATCCATAATATTAGATTATGGGAAGAGAATCTAGTGTTTGAAGACAAATCTAGTACAAAAATGCAAAACTAGCAATAGTAAGTAACTCATGTGCTCATACAAAACATAACTCAACTTAAAAATGACAAAAAGTTCTATTTATACTAAGACAAAAATATCTGACTAAAATGCTCTTGCGGAGGTTGTGCATCCACATAATTCTGAGTGCAGCCACACTCTTTCTTTCACGGCCATATAATTGTGATGCGTTCTGTGTTCTTCACTTTTGATTCTGGCTTGAGGTGGACTTCTTTGATACGGTCTGAGTGCGGCCATGCTCATGAGTATGCGGCCTCATAAAAATGATGCGTCCGCAATTGCTTGGATTTGGCTTGAGACAAGTCTCTGAATCTTCGTCATCGCGGTCCGCACAATTGTGTGTGCTACTGCGCTCGACATCCTGCGGCTGCACAATTTTGGTGCTGTCCGCTCTCCTTCATTTTGCCGAAGTTTCCAACTCTATGATTCTCATTCATCGCGGACCACATAATTTTGATTGCGGACGCACACTACTGGTGCGGTACACGCTTATCAATTTGCCAAAATTCCATGTCTCTGAATCTCCTTCTTTCGGACCGCACAATTTTGATCGCGGCCGCACAATGGCTTTTGCGACGCATAATATTTGTGCGGTCCGCAGTGCAGGACTCTTTGTCCAGTTTTGGTTTTTGTTCAACTTTTGACTTCTTTGTGAGTTGATTTTGATTCGTTTGGCTCATATTGAACAATTCCTGCAAACAAGTACATTTCATTAGTTTCTTGGAATACCTTCAAGCATTTTTGACCTAAAGCACAAGTAAAAGAAAGCAAATAAGAGATGATAATCCCTACTTATCAACTCCCCCAAACTTAATATTTTGCTTGTCCTCAAGCAAATATGATAATTCCCACCTCCACTAGAAAAAAGATATTTCAGCTGGCCTAATGGGAATCAATCATGCATCAATTGGGACTAACAATTACCCTCAACACAAATGAGTTATCAACAACACCATATTTTGTTCTTTTGAGTACCATAGTTCTAATGTGACACTAGACCATCAAGAGTTGACATAATTCACCAAATAAGCTCGCTCTATCACGTAAGTGATTGTGGAACCTAAACTCCTCATCCTCTACTCTCCATAAGAAAATCTCACATTAGAATGTAACACTCGAAACAAGGATTGTGAAAAAGTACGCTCATCTCTCTCAAAAGAATGTCACAAGTCAGACTCTAAGTACCATAAGCTTGCCCCTTATGTAAATCACCATTAATGTAAGCTCACTCAACTTGAAATCATATAGGGCTTTTGCGGAAATGTAATGAAGGCTTTTGGATCAAGGTAGGACTTATCGAAATATGATGGTTTCATATTTCCTTAAGCACTCCATTTTCTCTTTTTGGCTCATACTTTCTCGACACTTTGACTCACTTTCTTGTTCCTTGGGGGAACTAGAGAGACGTAATGTCACTCTTTCTTGATCATGACAATCATTTTTCTCCTTTTATATTCATTCCATGCCTTTCATCGTTGTTTTCTTTGAATCCCTTCAACTTTCTACCTTAGTCACTTTCTTTTGGAAATTTTTCTTTTTGTCCTTTCTTCCTTTTCTTTGTCTTACCTTTTCTTCATTTCTTTTTCTTCTTTGTACCTTTTATCACTATCAGATTCCTGATCTCTCTCCCAAACTTATGATTTTGGCAATTGTCTATCAAGAATGCCAAGGAAAGATCGGGTGCCAAGAGAGGGTCATTATAAAACGGATGAAGGCTTGTAACATGGTTATTGAAAGAAAAAGGGCTTCGGCTCAAAGAGGTTGACTAGGGATATCACATTGGTAGGCTACGGAATCTTTCAAGTTTCAAATTGGGTCAAGGAGAGCCTACAATCATTTCTCAAGTCGAGCTATACTTAGAATTTCGCCTAGACAAACATTCAGGGCAAGTTCTAGATTTATTGGCACGAAGCTTGGACTTGCAATTAAATAACTCACCTCTCAAGCTACTGGATTGTTAAAGAGAATAGAAGCGAGGGTCCACAACAACCCTAGCTAGGATTGAAAATCACAAATGGCTCAAAGAAACCACTCGATGATTGTTTTAGTCAACACAAGAGTCTAAAGATCACAGAGCTATTCTTTGCCAATATACTTTGTTTCTAGCAATAAGGTTGAAGGTACATGTGTTAGTACCAAGTGAAGCCTGCTTGAGACCCTTTGTGGTCTCAGTTTGCATCGGGTCCTCAACATGTGTGGTGTCCTCAGCCTGCTTGGGGTCCTCAGCATCCTCTGTCTCCTCCAACTGTATCTTAACATCTTCTTACTGAGGGACTACTGGGTTCCTAAACATCTGTATAAGCTCCTCAGCAGTGTGTGTAGTTGCAGCTGGCTCCTCATACTAGCCGACTGCTTCCCTTGATGTCTGTGGCACTGCTGCATGTGCTGCTGGGACTGTCTGTTCCATGAGAAAGTTCAGTGGAAGATCTCCAGCAGAAGAGATCTTCTCAGCTTCCCTGTGCAGCTTGTCCACTGAGTCCTTTGATGCCTGAGTCTTCCACATCTTTTTCACTTGTTTCCCCAAGTCCTTGATGATATTTCCATGAGTATCTAGAGTCTCCAGGATCTTATTCTGGTTGTCCAGAAGTTTTTTCAATGAGTCCTCCACTGATGGAGATACCTGAAGCTCTGCTGGGGCTGATGATTGTGGTGCCACGACACTGGATATGGTAGTCAACTTTATGGTAGCTGCCTGCATCCAGTTGTTAAGACTGGACAGTGTTTAGGACACCCGCAGTGCAGTCTGACGGTAGGTAGATGAGGTAGGCACCGAAAGTGGCACTGACACTGAGACAGATGGTCCGGAGGATGAAGGAGGCATGTATGCTGCTCTGGTAGAAGTACCGGCTGTTGTGGAGAGCTTGACATATGCACCAGTGGCCACTACCCCTGGGTCTTCTGACTGGCTAGTAGAGGTAGTGGATTTACCCTTTAACTTAGGGTTATCCGCTCCCTGAAGGTGGTACCATGAGAAAGGCTTTTTAGCCTTCACCTCAACATCAAAATGTCTCGATTCTACCCCTTGATCATGGAAATACTCTACGAGAAACTTGGGGTAGGGATATGACCTTTCTTCTTTCTGGACCACATTTGAGATGGTGAAGGATATCAAGGCTCCCACATTTATAGGATATCTGACCATGATGGAAGCCACTAATACTTCCCGGGGAAGTGGAAGGATGTTCTCATGTTGGCAGGATCCATACGGCTGCACACGAATGTTTGCCACCCTTTTGCTTCAAAGTTAAAGGTTGCTCTAACTATCTTAACTTCTGTTGTGAGCCATGCTGTTATTGTCCCCGGGATTGCTAGTATCTCAACTAGCCATGGGTGAACTGTATCAACCATAGCTAGCTTCTCCAGATATTACACTACTTCCACCTCCTCAAATCTTATATGCTTGTTCAGTGTGTGGGCATCAAAGCGGATTTTCAAGTTCCGGACCTCCGCCACTTTGGTACAGTTTTTGATGTGGGCAACATTGGCATAAAATCATTGACGAAGTATTAATTTGCATCTTACATTCGGCCGATGAACCATTTCCATCCTTTTGTTTCCTCAAACTGCTTAAGGACATTGGGGTTGTATTCTCTCCGGCCTTTTGTCAAGAATTGTCGCTCAAGAGTGAGCGACTTTTGGGACCACCATTCTCTGAACTTTTCATATGCCTTTTCACTGACAAATCTGTCAGCCCACACCTCCAGTTTCCTTTATCAAGCCAAACCTCCAACAGTTGTATCACCACCTTTCCCATCATCCGGGACCTCATCATTATCATCGTCCAAATTAGTGGGACTAAATGGAGCATGTAGGGGATGTTCAGATGCTTGGTTACCCTCCTCCGAATCTTCAGAAGAACTATAATGGTAAAAATAAATATTACACGTGGAATAAATTGAGTGGATGACGAAGCAAGCCACGTGGATCGATGAAAGAGCGACAGCTGGATGAAAGTTTAGAAAGAGATGCGGAACAAAGAGATATGGGATAAACACCTACGAGATGATTAGAAACGGGTGCTCGAATCTATTTGAATAGTTGAAGAGACACGGTCAAAATGAATTATGGCTGAAAAGAGGGTAGATTCATTGATCTTCAATCAATGATTTTAAACGTTACAGAATCTTCACGCAACAATTACAATTACTTATTGTAATGTTTTATTAATGATATGAATGCTCATTAATGCTCAATCATAAAGAGGAGTAGACGTTGTACTAAGAAATTCCCTATAAAAGGGAATAAAATACTACTTGTAGGGACACACTCTGATCATTGTTGAAATATAATTTACAATCTTATGCTCTTATTATTTTCCTATTCTAAAGTTATGATTCCATTAGTGTTTTAGCTAATTCTCCTGATTATCAGAAACCCGAGTTTTTAAAATAAGCTTAGGCTAAGAATGTGATTCTTTGGTTAAACAAATTGGTTCCATTACCGGGAATCTAATAATCCTTTTTAATTTCTAAATTATCCTTACTGAAGCATGCCAAACGCCAACGACAATAACAACCAGGCAACAGGAACTCCAACTCTATCGCCTCAGGGAACCCCACGTGGTTCAAGGGAACAAACACCGGAAAGATCCACGACTCGCAGCAATGAACAACTTGGAAGTGAACAAACAGGAGAGCAAAACACTGTGAAGCAAATAGTTGCTCAATATCTGAATGAATCTCTCCAGGATTTCGTGAGGGGGATATCAACTATGCTGCCCACACCTCCTCAAAATAATGCTGCAACTGTGGAAAATCCACAAGCATGACTAGCTAATTCCGGAAGTGGAGGCATTCCAAACGAATCACTGGAAGGGAGACTAGGTATGACTAGAAATTTAGATTGCAATCTCTAATACTGACCTTGCAGAAATAGGTAGAAATAGGTGAAGGAACAAAATGATCGTATCGAGCAAATTCCTGCGTACCACCTGTCATCAAATGGATTGATATTGATAAATATTCTCAACAGCCATGGAAGCCAAGTGCTGCACCTTTGCCGATTCCTGAAAAATTCAAAATGCCCGATATACGGAAATATGATGGAACACCTGATCCACGTGACCATGTCACTCCATTCACCACACGAGGAAAAGGCAATGACCTAACCAAGCAAGAGATCGAGTCCGTGCTGGTCAAAACGTTTTGGGAGACGCTCACCAAAGGAACACTAGCATGGTATTCTCTCTTACCCAAAAATTCTATTGATTCTTTTGCTGAGCTTGCAGGTTCGTTTATTAAAGCACATTCTGGTGCACAAAAAGTAGAAAAGAAAATGGAAGACATATAAAAGGTAAAAAAGGGAGATACAATGTTGCTTTGAGAATTTGTAGACAGATTCCAATGGGAAAGGATGTTGTTACCTAGAGTACCTGACAACTGGGCAGCTATGGCGTTTGCGAGCAATTTGAATGAGAAAAGCTTTGAAGCTACGAGGAGACTCAAAGAAAGTTTATGAGAATTCTCTGCCACAACGTGGAATGAAGTTTATAATAGGTACAATACCAAATTATGAATCGAAGAGGATACCGTATCTCAATCTAAGGCAGAAGAAAGGACGAGTTCAAGGTGATCAAAATCAGAAAAGGGAACTCGTAAAAATAGGTACGAGCCATATATGGGACCTTAGGTACGGGAAGCTCGTTCCAAATTTGAAACCACACAGCCTGATCATAGACCGCCAAATAGAGATTCAAGTTCATCATCATCAAGATCCATAAAGGATTGAGATGAACAAAATAGAGGTAATAACACAAATGCGAGAATTGGAGACTATAACTTCAATGTAAGTACTTTCGAGCTACTTGCTGTGTTAAGAAATATGGGAGATAAAGTTCCTTCGCCCAAAGAGATGAGATCGAATCCAAATAAAAGGAACCCAAACTTCTGGTGTGAATTCCACAATGATCACGGTCATAGAACAACAGACTGCAGGTTATTAAAAGGTGAGGTAGGACATTTATTGAAACAGGCCTATCTAACAAAATTGTTTAGTGAAAAGAGTAAGCAGGCATATACGAAGAGCATGTAGGAGCCCCCAAAACCACCATCTCCAAAGAGAATAGTAAATGTGATAAACGGCGGAGAAGAGGTTAATGGCGTAACCTATACTGCAGCAAAAAAGACAACGAAGTTCACAGTAACTCACGGGAAGCGAACTCGTGAAACCTTGGAGGATGGTAGTATCACGTTTGACAATGCTGATGCTGATGGGTTACTAGTCCCTCGTAATGATGCACTGATAATATCTTTACTTATACATGACACCAATGTGAAACGAGTATTGATTGATTCTAGGTGGCTCGGTGAATATTAATTTGTTGAGAGTTTTGGATGTGATGCTCATGGCAGACCATGTAACCTCAAAAACATGTTAATTATCCGGGTTTGATAACTCTACTGTAATAACAAAGGGAGAAATTGGGTTATGTACTTATGCAGAAGGCGTCATCAAAGAAACAAAATTTCAAGTTATTGATACGGACATGGCCTATAATGTAATTATGGGAAGGCCATGGATTCATGACACTGACACTATCCACTCTACATCAGATTATCAAATTCCCTTCAAAATGTGGAATTCAGCAGATTCGAGGTGATCAAAAAATTTTGAGGAATATCAATTCAGAGATACACTCGAATAAAAAAGAAGCGGAAGTAGAAATAAAAGATGCGGGAGCAGCTCAAATATATATGAGAACAACTGTTAAATCACAACGGAGGTTGCATCAAAACGTACAGATGTGTACTCCAGGCTGTATGTTATTCAAGAGCCAGAGGAAAATGAAAATATAAAGACACCTACTAAGGAGCTCGAAGCTGTTCCACTGTTCGAACATAGGCCGGAACAAAGAATCCACATTGTAGCAAGGCTAAAACTAGTTAGAAGAGGTAAGTTAATTAAATATATAACGCAGATTGTTTTTCCTGGTCCTATTCAGACATGACAGGTATACCCCTAGAGGTGATGACTCATAAATTGAACGAAGATCCATCATTTGTACCTGTCAAACAAAAGAAAAGGAAGTAGAGATCATTCAAAAATCAAGTGATCGATGAAGAGGGGGACTTATTGTTACAAAGTCATGCCTTTTGGGTTTAAAAATGCTGGAGCCACATGTTAAAGACTGGTGACCAAGATGTTCCAGGAACATCTAGGAAGATAATGAAAGTATACATTGATGAAATGCTGGTGAAATAAACACAAGCTGAGGACCATTTCCAACATCTTTCAACTACATTTGAGATCGTTCGCAAATATAATATGAAACTAAATCCTGAAAAGTTCGCCTTTGGCGTCGAATAAGGTAAGTTTTTGGGTTTTCTCGTATCTAATAGAGGCATTGAAGTAAATCTTGCTCAAATTAAAGCTATTGAAGAAATACCTGATGTACTCACGAATAAAAAAGAGGTTCAAAGGCTGACAGGTAGGATCACGACTTTAGGAAGATTCATTTCGAGATCTTCAGAGAAGAGTTTTAAATTCTTCTCAGTGTTAAAGAAGCAAAATCAGTTCGAATGGACTGGAGCATGCCAGCAAGACCTCAAAAATTTGAAGGCTTGACTATCAAATCCTCCCATGTTATCCAAGCCAAAGGAAGGAGAAAGGTTATATATCTATCTTGTTATTGCAGAAGTAGCTATAAGTGCATCCTAGTAAGGGAAGACAAAGGAACTGTCAGGCAGATTGGCCAAGTGGGCAATAGAACTAAGCGAATATGATATAGTTTATCAGCCTTGGACATCAATAAAGTCTTAGGTATTAGATGATTTTGTGGCATATTTTAATACTAATATAATTCCTAAAGTAGAAAAGGAATTACAGAAGCTGCACGAGATTCACATTAGCAAATTGGTGAGCCAAGCACGAGGTTCACATTAGCAACAGAAGATTCAAACAACGACGAGTGAAGAACAAATCTGGATTTACTTGAGCAAAGGAGAGAATCCGCTTAAATTCGCATGGCAGCTCAAAAGCAGATTATAGAGCGGTACTACAACATAAAATCTCACCTTATATATTTTAAAATTGGGGACTTTGTCCTTAAAAAAGTTTTTCAATCAACAAAAGCTGCTGGAGAAAGAAAATTAAACCCAACTTGGGAAGAACCCTATAAAGTGCCCGACATTGCTGGAAAGGGGGCTTACAAGTTGGAAACTATGGATGGCAAGGTTTTACCCTCAAGTTGAAATACTGTTCATTTAAAGAAATACTACTTTTAAGCAAAGGAAGTACCCACGGTCAGGTATCATTTACATACGAGTTTATTTAGTACAGTTAAAGTTATACCAACAATTTTAGATGATAGGCAAAAAGCTAACCCATACCAAATGATGATATTAGACCTGTAAATACACGCGGAAGTAACTTAGTTCCCGGTCTAGGGTTACAACCTTTCTGATGGAAATTTCAAAGGGTTAAGCAGTCATCATCTAAACTATATACCTTTAAGTCCCATATGTTTTTCCTTTTCAGGAAAAGGACCACAGGGAAGGAATAATCAAGTGCTCGAGATTTCATACTTCAAAGCTCAAAAACTTGGGGGACTATATAATAATGGAAGGCAAAGAAGACTAGTAAAGAGTCAGAAGTCAAGCCTAAAGATCTATTTTACTCCACAAATCGAATGTCACGAGTGAAATAAAAAGAGCCAGAAATGAAATCCTGATTCAGAAACCTACAAAGAACATACTCGTGAATGTAAACGAATGTTTAGGTCAAAGGCAAAATTTAGTCACGGGTTAAAATTTTTACGCTTGTATTTATCCAAATCTGTTGCAATGGAAAACAGTTGTGAAAGAGTTATAGACGATACTTCAACACATGTAAAGTCTTATGAAAGTTAAAATAAATATAAAAACTTTCTTCAATCAAAAGAACATGTGAATTCCTATTTCGTTTTTCTACATTTACACTCTTATCAAGTTGATACGTCTTCTTCATTAAGTGTCATTTATTAAAGGTCCGTATTTTATAGATCATGCTTATTTAAAAAATACACGAAAGATCAAAAGCATTTTTATGAAAACATTTAGAGTAAAACAGAAACTCGAAACACACAAGTTGAGCCAAAAAACTTAAACTTAACATTATACTGTTTAACCAAAGAATTGGATTCTTAGTCAAAGCTTTTTTAAGAAGTACTCGGGATTCTCATAACCAAAGAGATTGGCTAATAATAGGATTTAGATTTGTAAATAAGAAAGCAATAAGATAGCATAAAAGTAAGTATATTTCAATAGTGGTTCGAACGTCTCTATACAAGTGAGGTTTTACTCCCTTTTATAGGGAATTTCTTAATATAATGTCTACTCTTCTTAATAATTGAACATTAATGACTAATAATATCATTAACACAACGTTACAATTGGTAATTGTAACTGTTGCGTGAAGATTATGTAACTTTTAGCTCATTGATTGAAGACCTTTGAATCTGCCCTTTATTCTTCCTTGGTTCAATCTGACCGTTTCTCTTCAACTCCTCAATTAGCTTGTAACTCCCGCATCTAATTATCTCGTGTGCATGCTATTCCGTTCCTCTTTGCCCCATACGTTTTTCAAAACTTTTGACCAGCTGTCATGTTTCCATTGACCCACGTAGATTGCCTTGTCATCAAAATTATTACACGTGTGAAGTTTATTTTTTACCAATACATATAGTCCCCCCACTTACCATTTATTTATCAATTAAATATTTGGTAAGTGGATACTCATTTATGGAGGAAATGTTTTGGTGCCGTTTCACTCATACCATTACATCCGTCTCTGAATGTATACGTCGCTTGTCACTTCCATTTAATTCTAGTGTCATGTGGTATTCTCGGATTGATTCTGCAATTTGTCAGCGCCTTTTAGGGCTTTTTGCGACTGCATCAGTCATGAAGTGACAGTTCTAATCATGAGTTTCACATTAGTGTCTTTTTCTATTTCTTTTACGGTTGCCTCTGAATATAAATACCCCTTTTTCATGCCTTTTCTTTCACGAAAGATTTCTGACTTTCCTTCGTTACTTGTAAATTCCTCTTTCACGTAAATATGTCTTCCTCAAACCAAGAACCCAAGAAGGTTATCAATGTAGACGAATTATCTCCTTCTTCTTCTACAATCCGGAGTAAGATGGGTGGTAGACTAAGAAGCTTGATTTCTACTCTTTCTAGGGGTTATTATTCCCCTTGCAACATTAATCCCCCACCATCTTCTAGGGCTAATGTTTCTTCATCTTCTTCTGGGCTAGAGCTTCTAGATCTTCTTCTAAGATTAGAGAACCTAACGAACAACTTTGTGAGCCAAAAGTTGATGAAATTGTTCCTACTGAGTTTTCTTTTGTAAAGGATAGTGAGGCCATAAGAAAACAACTTTCTTCTATGACATCTCATGATCGTGCTTATCTTTACCCTACTTAAATCACTGAGGGTTTAGTTTCACTCATGCTTAGATATTTTTATTGGAATTTGACTTTCCAGTCTTAGTTCCCAATGAGAATCAGAGAATAACCTCTTACAGAAGTGGGTATTCTTTTGTGTATATTTACCCCTTTACTTTAGGATTCAAGCCTCCCATCGACCCTGTTATCATAGGGTTTTGTCGATTTTTTAATGTGTGATTGGGACATATCGGTCCTCCTATCTAGAGGGCAGTAGCATGCCGTAGATATTTAGCCACCTTAGCTTCAGTTCCTTTTACATTTCATCATCTCATTCATCTGTATTCTTCTATGTTGTTCTGCCAAGGAGTTTTTACTCTTGCAGCTATGAGTAAAAGAGTTTTGGTTATACCTGATGATGATAAAGAAAGAGGGTGATATGTTCGGTATGTTGCTGTCCCTACTAAAGGTTTGGTAGGTGAAGAGAATCTCCCCTTCCCTGAGAAGTGGAACTTTGCACGTGAGTACAATTTTACTCACTTTCTTCTGTATATTTTTTTATAAATCTTCAGTATCATGATTATTTATTTTTCTTCTTGCAGCAACCATGGGAACCGTTGAGGAGGTCACCGGTTTCCGTGGTTGGGTAGAAAGATTATTTTTGATTGCTCCAATGGAAGAACGTTCTTGGAAGTACCTCTCGACGAGGTTTGGTTGGAAAGTGAAAACCCATGGTAGGTTTTTTTTATATATTTCCTTTCTTTCTCCTTTGAAGCATCTCTAACTCCTTTTATTTGACAGTGTTTCCAGCTCGTGGGGTCTCTGCTGGTGCAGTGTCCGCTTCGAAACTTTCATTGCTCAAGTCCCAAGAAATTATTGTGAACTCCTCTTCATCAAAAAGGAAAGCAAGTGGATCTCGGACCTTTGAAGACGAGGAAGAGCAGAAGGAAGTTTCGCTGATTCGGAGGTCATAGAGAAGGAAGGTCGTGTCTGGCGATGAATCTGTTCCAGGTGCCGATCCACCTTCTACACCTGAGTCAGAGCATTCCGCTCCTGAAGATGAAACTTCTTCCTTTGCCAATGAATCAATTGAATAATTATTCAACCGAGGCTTTAACACAGTTTTGGAGGAAGAACCTCTTGCTATCTTTTATCCATCTGCTCCAGTGGAACTTTTGTCTGCCGTACTTGTTGCTGTTTTAGCTCCCCCACCTATTCCATACGTGGCTCCTTCATCTACCCCTACTTTTGTGCCTTCTATTATCGAAGTAGGATCTTCAAATAGTGGGGAGATGAAGCAAATTATAATAGAGGTTCCTGGGGGAGGTAGCTTCATAAAGAAATCAGACCAGGCAGATGTGTGGTTTAAGCCTCTGATAGGACCGGTTGAAAAGTCTAAGTTAGAAAGTCATAGCTCCTTAAAGGTATCTTTTATATCGTCCCCCCCCCTTTTTATATACCCCTTACTAATATCTGACTTCTCTTTTAGTGCAGATTAATCTTATTGGTACAAAATTGATGAAAATGACTGTTCATATGGAGCAAATAGCAAATGACTATCATACCGAGGCTGATAAGTGGAAGGAGCAATCTGATAGTCTTCAGCTTGATATGGAGGCAGTAGAGGAGGAGAAGTGTACCTTGGAGCAGCAAATCAGAGTAATTGCAATGGAATTGGCCATCGAGAAGGCTTCATCAAGTCAAGCAGGAAAGTATAAAAATATGTTGGAGTCTTCCTTTGCGGAGCAGCTTTACCATGCTATTGAAGAGATAAGAAGCTTGAAGTCTTTGTTGGACCAGAAAGAGGCTTATGCTGGTGAACTTGTGCAATCACTTACCCGGACCCAAGAGGACCTCCGTGAATATTCAAACAAGATTCAGTTTCTGGAAACATCTCTTACCCCTTTGCAGGCTTCTTGTAATGCTATCGTGGTTGAAAGAGATAAGCTGAGAGCCGATATTGAACAATGGGAGAAATATTAGGAGGCTCTTGATGATAAGGCAGTTGCTGATGTGGATTGGGCTTATTTGAATGCCCGGTTGGACGCATTGACGGAAATGGGCCAAGGAAATTTTGACTTAGTAGCTGAAATTGCCAATACTAAGAAGATGATTGAAAAGTCTCGGCAAAGTCAAAAATTTTCATCACCTGAAGTTGAAGTTCCAATGGTTGATGAGATCGTTCCTGATGAAGCTGTTGCCCAAGCCTCGCCATCTCAAGCCGCTCCTCCTGCTGATGAAGATAATCCTCCCAGTGCATAGTGAAAGTATTTATCAACCCTTATCTTTTTCTTTTTTGGAACAATTGGTGGTTACCCCTGGTCCCATTTAGGAATGAACATTGGTTTAGTAAGTCCCCAATGACAACTTAGGGGCAACTTTATATAAATACTTTGGGTTTAAACTAAGCTAATACTTAGTTATTACCATTATATAATATTAATATTTACATTTCTTAGCATGACTTGTGTTTTTTTTGAGTTTTCGTTTTACTCTTAAGTTTTTGCATGCTTTACGTTCGGGTTTTTGTTTTACCCCTTTGGTATTTAATTTTGCATTAAAAAAGGCTTCAGTATTTCGTGTCCTTTTGAAATAAGCACGATTTATAAAAGAGGGCCCTTTTATGGACGAAACTTAATGAAGAAGAAGTCTCAACTTCATAATGGTGTAAAAATTATACAAAAGAGAGATAGGAATTCAAATGTTTTTTTCGAATAATGTTTTGAAGAAAGTCTTTATATTATTCAAACTTTCATAAAATTTTATATGTGTTTGATCATCTTCTATGACTCTTTTGTAACTGTTTTCTATTACAACAAGTTTTGAATAAACACGGGGGTATGAATTTCTTCCCGTAATTAAATTCTCCCTTTAACCTAAACATTCGTTTATATTCACGAGTATGTTCTTTGTATGTTTTTGAATCAGACTTTGTATTTTTGTGTTTGGCTCTTTGATTATGCTCATAACTTTGATTTCTTGGAAAAAATGGATCTTCAGGCTTGAACTTTGACTCTTTTGATAGTCTTCTTTGCCTCTCCCATACTGTATAGTCCCCCAAGTGTTTGAGCTTTGAAGAATGAAATCTCAAGAACTTGACTATTCCTTTCTTGTGGTCTTTTTCCTGAAAAGGAAAAACATACGAGACTTGAAGTTATATAGTTTAGATGATGACTGCTTAACCCTTTGAAACGTCCATCAGAAACTTGAGCTTCTTTCTTATCTTCAGACATGGTACCATTCTGCAAAAAAATTAAAATTTCGTTTCTCCAATCCCAGGTTAGGTTATTAAAGGTTACCTCATTCTTGTCCTGGTCAATTGATGAATGAAATAAGTGTATCACAATTACATTGTCTTTATTTGTTACATTGGTAACTGCTGCAAGATTAGCTAATGCATCCGCTTCTGCATTTTTCTCTCGAGGTACTTGCATAATCTTCCATGACTGTAATTGCTTCACCAAGACTCGTGCCATTTCAAGATACTGTTGCATTCGAGTCTCTCTAGAAGTATAAGTCCTCTGCATCTGGTTAACCACTAGTTGAGAGTCACTTTTGATCATGATCTGCTCAATTGAGAGTTCTTGTGCTAATTCGAGTCCTACAATGACAACTTCGTACTCCGCTTCATTATTAGTAATGGGATAACCTTTAATAGCTTACCTTATCTTTTCACCCGAAGGTGGTATTAAAACAATTCCCCACCCTTCTCCTTTGATATTAGAAGAGCCGTCAGTGAATAGAGTCCATATTCCTGGATTAGCTCCGGTAAAGATTTGTAGCTCTTTTTCTGCTTCAGGAATTAAGCTAGTGTTAAAATCTGCGACAAAATCGGCAAAAAATTGAGACTTTATTGTAGTCCTAGGTTGAAAGAGTATTCCATATTCTCTTAGTTCTATTTCCCATTTAGCCAGTCTACCTGACAGTTCTTGCTTATGCAAAATATTTCTTAAAGGATATGAAGTTACAAGAGTAATTGGGTGACACTGAAAGTACGGGCTTAACTTTCTCGCTGCCATGATTATAGCCAAGGTTAATTTTTCTAGATGAGGATATCTAGTTTCAGCATCTAGTAAGGACTTACTTAGATAGTAGATAGGAGATTGCTTACCTTTGTCCTCCCTTACCAGGACTGCGCTTACGGCTATTTCTGCCACATCAAGGTAAATGTATAACCTTTCCCCTTCCTTTGGTTTAGACAGAAGTGGGCGATTCGATAGATAAGACTTCAAGTATTTAAGAGCTTGTTGACATTCTTCAATCCATACAAACCGATTCTGCTTCTTTAATATTGACAAGAATTTAAAACTCTTCTTTGAAGATATGGAGATGAATCTTCCTAAAGCTGCAATCCTACCTGTTAATCTTTGAACTTCTTTATTACTTGGAAGAACATCAGGTATTTCTTCAATAACTTTAATTTGAGCAGGATTTACTTCAATGCCTCTATTTGATATGAGAAAATCCAAAAATTTACCTAATTCGACGCCAAAGGCGCATTTTTTTAGATTTAACTTCATGTTATATCTGCGGAGGATCTCGAAAGTAGTTGAGAGATGCTGGAAATGACCTTCTGCCTTTGTTGACTTTACCAAAATGTCATCAATGTACACCTCCATTGTTTCCCCTAGATGCTCCTGGAACATCTTGGTCACTAGCCTTTGATACATGGCTCCAGCATTTTTCAAGGCAAAAGGTTTTTTCCTCGTCTAAGGGGTCCATATTTATCTGATTGTAACTAGAATATTCATCTAGAGAGCTTAATAATTCATGACATGTAGTGGCATCACTGACTTGATCTATGTGCGGTAATGGAAATGAGTCTTTGGGTTATGCTCTATTCAAATCCGTATAATCTACGCATACTCTCCATTTACCGTTATTTTTAGGTACCACTACTGTATTAGCTATCCAATTAGGATATTTTACCTCACATATTGAACCGATTTTTAGGAGTTTATGTACCTCTTCACCGATCACTTGATTCTAGAACGATCCCTGCTTTCTTTTCTTTTGCTTGATAGGTAAGATAGATGGGTCTTCATTTAGTTTATGAGTCATCACTTCTGGGGGTATACCTGTCATATCTGAATGGGATCAAGCAAAAACGTCTGCGTTAACTTTTAAATATTCAATTAATTTACCTCTTCTGGTCGGGTTTGGCCTTGCTCCTATGTGGATTTTGTGCTCAGGCTTAAGCTCGAACAGTGGCACAATTTCGAGCTCCTCAGTCGTTGTCTTGATATTTTCATTCTCTTCTGGTTCTTGACTAACATCAGGTTTGGAATTCATGTCTGTATGTCTTGATGTGAAATACGCAGTGATTTGATTCACCGTGTCTTTATCATTTTCTTCCGTGTCTGTTAAAGTTGCTCCCTCGTCTTTTGATTCCTCTTCTATTTCTTTTTATTAGAATGCATCATTGAGTTGATGTTTCTTGAAGTCTGCTGATCACCTTTAATAATCTGGATTCCCCATCTGGAAGGGAATTTGATTACCTGAAGCAGGGTGGATGGTACTGCATCCATGTCATGGATCCATAGTCTCCCCATGGTTACATTATAAGCCATATATGTATCTATAACTTGAAATTTTGTTTCCTTGACGATGCCTTCTGCATAGGTATTAAGCTCAATTTCTCCTTTTGTTGTGACAGTAGAGTTGTCGAATCCGGAGAAGGAACGTGCTTTTGGAATTACACGGTCCCCCATTAACATCTCTCCCAAAACCCTTAGCAAAATGATACTGACCGAGCTACCTGGATCAATCAATACTCTTTTTATGTTAGTATCATGTATAAGTAGAGATATTACCAGTGCGTCGTTATGTGGAAGCAGTAATCCATCAACATCTGAGTCGTCGAATGAGATGCCGTCAGCCTCCAAAGTCTCACGAGTCCGTTTCCCGTGGGTCACTGTGAACTTAGTCATCCTTATTGATGAAGTATAAGTTACACCATTTACCTACTCTCCTCCATTTATCACATTTACAATTCTCTTCAAAGATGGTGGTTTTGGGGGCTCCTTCCTATTCTTCATATATGCATGTTAACCCTTTTCACTAAACAGTTCTGTTAGATAACCTTGTTTTAATAAGTGTTCTACCTCACCTTGCAATAACCTGCAGTCTGATGTTTTGTGCCCATTATCATTGTGAAATTCACACCAGAAGTCTGGGTTCCTTCTATTTGGATTTGATCTCATTTCTTTGGGCCATCAAACCTTATCACCCATATTTCTTAATACTGTAATTAATTCGGAAGTACGTACATTGAAATTGTAATTTCCAATTCCAATAGTACCTCTATTTTGCTCATCTCGATCCTTTATGGATCTTGATGATGATGAGCTCGAACCTTTATTCGACGGTCTGTGATCAGACCATGGGTTTTCAAATTTAGAACAAGCCTCTCATCCTGAAGGTCCCATGTATGGATCATACCTATTTTTGCCAGTTCTCGTTTCTAATTCGCAGTGTCTAGAACTCATCCTGTCTTCTCCTTTTGTATGGGCAATAGTATCTTACTTAATTCGTAATTTGGTGTTGTACCTGTTATAAACATCGTTCCATGTCGTAGTTGGGAACTCTCTCAATATCTCTTTGATTTTCCTCGTGGCTTTAGAGCTTTTATCGTTCAAATTACTTGCAAATGCCATACCTTCCCAGCTGTCAGGTACTCTTGGTAGAAGCATCCTTTCATGTTGAAACCTATCTACAAATTCACAAAGCAACTCCGTTTCTCCCTGTTTTATTTTGAATATGTCTTCCATTTTCTTTTCCACTTTTTGTGCACTGGAATGTGCTTTTATAAACAAATCTGCAAGCTCGGCAAAATAATCAACAGAATTTTCGGGTAACAGAGAATACCATGTTAATTCTCCTTTGGTGAGTGTATCTCCAAACTTTTTGACCAACACAGATTTAATCTCTTGCTTAGTCAGGTCGTTGCCTTTTACTCTTGCGGTGAACCAGTAACATGATCACGTGGATCAGTTGTCCTATTTTGATTTGGTACATCAGGCATTGAATTTCTTAGGAATTGGTAAAGGTGTTTCACTTAGCTTACAAGGTTGTTGAGAGTATTTATCAATATCAACACCCTTGATGACAGGTGGTAGTCCAAGAATTTGCTCGATGTGATCGTTTTGTTCCTTCACCTATTTCTGAAAGGTTAGTATTAAAGATTGTAAATCTTAATTATTAGACATACCGGGTCTTCCTCCAAGTGATTCATCTAGAGTGCCTCTACTTCCTGAATTTGCTAGTCCAAATTGTGGATTTTCCATAGTCACGGTGTTGTTTGGAGGAGGACTGGGCAACACAGTTGGTTGCCCCCTCATGAAATCTTGAAGGGATTCACTCACATATTCATCAACCAACTACTTCACAGGGTCTTGTTCTCCTGTTTGCTCATTTCCAATTTGATCATTGTTGTGAGTTGTAGATCTTTCTAGGGAGTTGTCCCTTGAACCTCGTGGGGATCCCTGAGGCGATGGAACTGGGGTTCGAGCTGTTTATTGGTTGTTGTTGTTGGTATTCGACAAGATTCGATAAGGTTATTTGCGAAAAAATAAAGATTATTAGATTCCCAGTAATGGAACCAATTTGTTTAACCAAAGAATTGGATTCTTAGTCAAAGCTATTTTAAGAAGTACTCGGGCTTCTGATAACCAAAGAGATTGGCTAATAATAGGATTTAGACTTGTAAATAAGAACGAAATAAGATAGCATAAAAGTAAGTATATTTCAGTAGTGGTTCGAACGTTTCTATTCAAGTGAGGTTTTACTCCCTTTTATAGGGAATTTCTTTATATAAGGTCTACTATTCTTAATGATTGAGCATTAATGACTAATAATATCATTAACGCAACGTTGCAATTGGTAATTGTAACTGTTGTGTGAAGATTATGTAACGTTTAGCTCATGCATTGATGACATTTGAATTTTTCCTTAATTCTGCCTTGGTTCATTCTGTTCGTGTCTCTTAAACTCCTTAATTAGACTGGAACTCCCGCAACTAATTGTCTCATGTGCATGCTATTCCGTTCCTCTTTTCCCTGTACGTTTTTTCTAAGCTTCTGACCAGCTTTCATGTTTCCATTGACCCATGTAGATTGCCCTGTCATCAAAATTATTACACGTGTGAAGTTTACTTTATGCCAATACATATACGACGGTTAAAGCTAAGTATGAACTTAGTTCAAACCTAACTTGTTACTTTACCCCTAAATGGTACTAGGGGTGAAACCACCAATTGTTTCTCCAAATAAAAAAATGGGGTAACAAGCATTTCACTTTTCACTGGGAAGGATTAACTTCATGAGTAGAAGGAGCAGCTTGAGATGGCGAGGGTTGAGCAGCAGCTTCACCAGGTACAATCTCGTAACCTCCCCGAACCTCAATCTCAGGTGATGAGAAAATTTGACTTTCCCGAGCCTTTTCGATTGTTTCTTTAGTTTTATCAATATCATCTTTCAAGTTAAAAATTTCCTAGCTTACCTCCATTAATGTATCAAGACGAGTATTCAAGTAAGCCAACCTCACATCAACGTCTGCTTTATCCTCGAGAGCTTCATAATCCTTCTCGCATTGATCAACTCATACTCTCAACACATCCCTTTCAATCAAAGAAGCATCATAGGAAGCTTGAGATAGAACAAGGGATCTCTCCAAGAACTGAACCTTACTAGAAGACTCACGGAGGTCTTCATGGGGTTGTGTGAGCTATTGAACAAGTTCTCCAGAATAAGCCTCTTTATGGTTCAGCAAGTCCTTCAAGCTTATTATTTCCTCAGAAGCTTGGGAGAGTTGTTCAACAAATGAATATTCAAGGAGATTTTTATCCTTGCCTGCCTGATTTGATGAAGCCTTTACAATGGCTAGCTCCGCTGCTACAACTCTTACTTGTTGCTCCAAGGTACATTTTTCCTCCTCTACTGCTTCCATGACTAGTTGAAGACACTCAAACTGCTTTTTCCAATTATTTTCCTCGGTATGGTAGTCATTCATCAACTGCTCCGTATGTGCAATCCTTTTCATCATCTCTGTGCCAATGAGATTCATCTGCAAAAAAAAAAAGGAAGATATGATACGGTAAAAGAAAATTTCTGAAAAGCAAAAACACACGAAGTGTACCTCTAAAGACAAGTGCACAATCTCATTCATCCATGCGAGGTTGCTATGACTTGCCAACTTTGACTTCTCAATAGGGTCGATCAAAGGCTTCATCCATACATCCACCTGGCCTGATTTCTTCAAAAGGCTGCCTTCCATAGGAACCTCGATGATAACTTGTTTCATCACCCCATTACTAGAAGACCTTATTTTAACATTTGAAGGCACGGTAGTAGGAGTAGTCGAGGGAGCCATGTGTGGCACAGTGGGGGCAGCAGAAATGGCAACAAACACGGTTAATTGGTGTTCCATTGGAGTAGATGCGGGAAAGATGGCAAGAGGCGCTTCCTTGGAAATTGAGCCAATATGTTCTTCATTAAACCCCTGATGAAACAGTTGTTCAACTGAATCATGGGCTGCAACAGAAGTTTCTTCCTCAGAATACATAGGGTTAGTACCACCAGGCTCAGGCATGGGAGATGGACCAGAAAGTGGAGCGGATTCATCATTAGACACAACTCTTCTTCTTGCTCGCGACCTATGAACCAACGATTTCTCCTCCTACTCCTCTTCATCTTCTACAGGCTGGGTCCTATCCACCTTTCTTTTTGACGAAGAGCCCAAAATTATTTCTTGAGCCTTAGACAAAGAGAGCCTCGAAGCAGTTATTGCAGCAGGAGTGATACCACGAACATGAAACTCCTACTAAGTAAAAAAGGGTTAGTAAAGTTCGAAGAAGAGTAAAAGGAAAAGGTAACGAATAAAACTTACGATTATTATTTACTTTCCAACCAAACCTAGCAAAAAGGTACTTCTAAGACCTTTCCTCCATTGGAGAAATCGACACCAATTTTTCTACCCAACCACGAAAACTGGGCATCTCCTAGACAGATCCCATGGTTGCTGGAAAAAGATAAGAACAATTACGGGACTAGACATTCATCAAGACAAGGAAAGAAATAAGCAGACAACTTACGTGCAAAGTTCCACATCTCTGGGAAGGGCATATTTTTTCACCTACTAATCCATTAGTAGGGGCACCAACAAACCTAGCATACCATCCTCCGTCTTTGTCATCGTCAGGGATGACTAAGACTCTTTTCTTCCTCACCACGAGAGTAAAAAATCCCTGACGGAACAATTTGGGAGAGTAAAGATGGATCAAGTGATAAAAGGTAAAGGGAAGTAAAGCCAAATTAGCTAAATACCTAAGGCGTGCTACTGCCCTCAAAATAATAGGACCGATTTTTCCCAAACATACGTTAAGGAAGCGACAAATCTCTATAATGACTGGGTCGAAGGGAGGCTCGAAACCTATAGTAAAGGGATATGTATATACGAAAGAAAAATCATCTCTGTAAGAAGTTATACTTTGATTTTCATTGGGGACCAAGACCGGGAAATCAAATTTCCAACAACAGTCTCTACGCACAAGAGAAATTAAACCCTCAGTGATTTGAGAGGGATAAAGATCAGCGCGATCATGAGATGTCATGGAAGTAACCTGGTTTTTTATTGCCTCACTATCATTTACAACGGAATATTCATCGGGTGTGATTTCATCTACCGTAGGTTCACGAAGCGGTTCATTGGATTTTCTACTCCTAGAAGAAGATCTATGAGAAGTTGAAGCTCTAGCCCTACAAGAAGATGATGGAGTAATGTTAGCCCTAGAAGTTGGTGGAGGAGTGATATTACGTTGAGAGGGAGATCCTCTAGTAGATGCTAACCCTAAACTCCTTAGTCTACCACCCCTCCTACTCCGAACCAGAACAAAAGAAGGAGATAGTTCATCTACTATTATGACTTTTTTAGGGTCTTGGGTTGAAGAAGACATAGTTGAATGAGAAAGGAATTTGCAAGTTATGAAAAAAAGATTGAGGATTTTCGTAGAAGCAAATGAAAGAGGGGTATTTATATACAACGGCAACCGTCAAAAAAAGGCAAACAATTATGGGAATGCCATTATGAAAACTGTCACTTTGTTATTGATGCAGCTGCAAAAAGCTCTAAAATAAACTGAGGAATCGTAGAACCAATCCGGAATTTCCATGTGGTACATGTATTAAATGGAAGTGACATGAGTGAAACGGCTAAAAAAAAATCCCGCCATAAATGAGTGTCCACTTACCAAATATTTACTTGATAAATAAAAGATAAGTGGGAGGACTATTTCTATTGGTAAAAATAGATATTAGACGTGGAATAAATTGAGTGGATGACGAAGCAAGCCACGTGGATCTATGGAAGAGCGACAACTGGATGAAAGTTTAGAAAAAGATGCGTAACAAAGAAATACGGGATAAACACCTACTAGGTGATTAGAAACGGGTGCTCGAATATATTTGAAGAGTTGAAGAGACACAGTCAAAATGAATTAGGGATGAAAAGAGGGAAGATTCATAGATCTTCAATCAATTAGTTTAAACGTTAAAGAATCTTTACCCAACACTACTAGGTGATTAGAAACGGGTGCTCGAATATATTTGAAGAGTTGAAGAGACACAGTCAAAATGAATTAGGGCTGAAAAGAGGGAAGATTCATAGATCTTCAATCAATTAGTGTAAACGTTACAGAATCTTTACGCAACACTTACGATTACCTATTGTAACGTTTCATTAATGATGTAAATGCTTATTAATGCTCAAGTATAAAGAGGAGTAGACGTTGGAATAAGAATTCCTTATAAAAGGGAATAAAATACTACTTGTAGGGACATATTCTGATCATTGTTGAAATATACTTTACAATTTTGTGCTCTTATTATTTTCCTATTCTAAAGTTCTGATTTCCATTATTGTTTTAGCTAATTCTCTTGATTATCAGTAACTTGAGTACTTCTTAAAATAAGCTTTGGCTAAGAATTCGATTCTTTGGTTAACAAGGAACTACAGGAGGAGGTTGGTTCATTGACCAAACAACGTCTCCCAGGGAATTGTTGCGATTGATCCCCCGTTGTGCTTGTACTGAATCACCCTTAGAATATTCCCCGGATAGGAGATAGTCGCTAGTGTCTGAAGGTAGAGAAGGTTGTCTAGTAATTGTGGTTTTCCTTCTTAGTATCTTTTGAACTACTAGTGGTAGGTTGGGTTTTCCTCGACCTCGGCCTCAGGAGGATTCAGCCCTCCTTTTGGATGTATCTTCTCTACCACGTGAACGAACCATTGTCTGCAACATACAAGTAGTGAAAGTCAGGTAGAATTGGGGTTCATCATGTTTATAGAATCACAATTGAAAATGCAACAGCTTCTTAGAACTGGGCAGCGTGGACTGAACAAAATTGAGTGCGACCGCAGACTGCCTAGTGCGAAGCACACAAAAATGAGTGCGGCCGAATAATGGCCATCGCGGACCGCGAAATTTTGAATGTGGCCGCAGAGATCCCAGGATCAGACTACTGGGTCTCTGAAGATTAACTGTGCAGACAACACAAAATTGATTGCAACAACAAAAATCTACCGCGCACAACAAAAAATTAAGTGCTGCCGCACAAACTTATCAATCATAGGTGCCTTAAACCTAGGTATCGCGGACCGCATAATAATGTATGTGACTGCATACCCTAGTACACACCGCACAAAAATGTTTGCGGCCACAAAAATCCAAATCAAGCAGCACGGACTTACGTTTATACACTGGGGTTTCACTAATTAGACATGATTTGTGGCAATTAAACATGAAAAGCTACTAACCCCATCCACCATTAAGCATTCAAACACTACCCATGCGATTTTAAGCAAGATTTAATCAACCCTAGATAAAAAGAAAACTAACACAAAGAAAAAGAAAAAGAAAATATGAAATTAAATCATTGAAATCAACCAACCAGTAGTAAAGATGTAGTAGGAATTAACACTTGATGAATATGAGATGAGATTAAAAACAAGAGAGAAAATGCATTGTACTTGGTTTATCTTGACAAGTAAGAGTGTGTAAAGTTTGAAAAGTCTCAAAAAGTCCTATTTATTCTTTGAACAGCTGGACCTACTAACTCAACTGAGTGCAGCCGCACAATATTGGTGCGTTCCGCACTCTTTACCTGTTACTTGAGTCTGTGACGCGCTCTGCACCGCACAGTTCGTGCGGTCCGTGAAATTTTTGAGTGCAGCCGCAAATGCTTAAGTATTTTTGTCCAGCCAAACTTCAGAGAGTTGTCAATTTTCATCCTGCAGTTGTGCGACCGTACACAGAATTGTGCGGTCACGAAGTGCTTGTGCGGTCTGCACAATTTCACCACTTGGCAAATTTCTTTTCCTTGTAGATTTCCTGCACTGCACACCCAATTCTTGCATACACTTCACAACCAGTTAGCCCAAAACAATGCCTAATCTAAAAAAGAAAATCAAGAGAAAAAAAAAATACATGGGTTGCCTCCCAAGAAGCGTCTGATTTAATGTCATGGCACGATGCATGTTACCATCATTCACTTGAAATGGAGCAATGCCACAACATGGCCATCATCAACCTTAGCAAGGTAGTGCTTCAATCGGTGCCCATTGACTTTAAATACCTCACCATTATTATTTTTCAAATCTAGATCACCAAAAGGGGTCACATGTACAACTTCAAAAGGACCAATCCACTTTGATTTCAGCTATCCCAGAAACATCCGCAACCGATAATGAGACATAACAATTGGAGTTTTGTAAGTCGTTCTATATGTCCAAAGAGCATTGTCATTTCTTCGATCAATCAGTCCGGTTACATTGACAGTCTTCGACAGAATACTCTTTATCTCCCGGTTGGAGACTTCAAACTGTCCACTTAGTTGGGGGTAATGGGGAGTCGACACCTTGTGAGTCACACTATACTTGGAGAGTAACGTGCCAAAGTCCTTGTTGCAAAAATGTGATCTCCCATTACTAGTGATGGCCCTTGGGGTTCCAAACCTTGTGAATATGTTTTTCTTTAAGAAAGCTACCACACTCCGTGCTTCGTTGTTGGGCAAGGCCACAACTTCAACCCATTTGGACACGTAATCCACATCAAAAAGAATATAGGTGTTCCCACATGATCTCACAAACGGACCGATAAAATCAATTCCCCACACATCAAAAATATTAATCTCTAAGATGGTGGTGAGAGGCATCTCATTTTTCTTGGAGATCCCACCGGCCCTTTGGCAATCATCACAACACTTAACAAACTCGCTAGCGTCTTTATACAAGGTAGGAGAATAGAATCCACAACTTAGGACCTTTGTAGCTGTTCTTGCTTCACCATGATGACCACCACATGGCGAAGAATGACAAGCTTCAAGAATACACAATTGTTCTTATTCTGGAACACATCTCCGAATAACAGCATCAGTGCAAATTTTGAAAAAATATGGCTCATCCCAATAGTAGTCCAAGTTGTCCCGTTTGAGCTTCTTCCTTTGGTTTGAAGAGAACTCATTTGGGAAAATTCTTCTCACAAGATAGTTGGCTAGATCGGCAAACCAAGGAATCCCGGTCATAGACATGGAAAGGAGTTGTTCATCCGGAAATGAATCATTGATCTCAAGGATATCATGGGGCCTCCCCTCCTCCTCCAACCGGGACAAGTGTCCCGCCACTTGATTCTCATTCCCCTTGCGGTCTTGGATTGCGAGATAAAATTCTTTTAGAAGAAGTACACACCACATCAATCTCGCCTTAGAGTCAGTTTTGCTCATCAAATAACAAAGTGTCGCGTGATCGGTGTGAACAATCAATTTGGTACCTATGAGGTACGTGTATTACCAAAAAATAGACACAGTATGTGGGTCTATTCAATGGTAGCACGAATCAGCAAATCTTGGAGAAAAGTGAAGAATGACATGTAAAGATGATATGTGAAACACCCCCAGGACCGAACATACCAAGGCTGCTAGCCTCGGAACTGATGATCAAAAGATAGCCTGGATCAGGCGCGGGAGAATATCTCACAATTACAAATGAGGAAGGAATCAATTAATCCCGGATTATATGGGATTTATCATCATTACTACATCAGTTACAAATCAATTATGTAACGTACAATAAATGCAATAAATTATTGTAACAGTCAGAACAAGGCAATCAATTGCAAGATTGACTCAACATGCACGAGATTGACTCAACAAGTACGAGAGTGACTCATCAGCCATGGGATAGACTCATCAGTTGTGGAATTAACTCATTGGTTACGAAATTCCAGCATTTACGTAGTTGTTACAAGTCTTCCAAAAGTAATGGATGGGTTGAGTAAATGCTCACAATGGACCCATTACTCATGGATAATGGGTACTTATATTTATCCATATAAATAGACATAGTTTTATCACAATTAGGGGGATCCAACTTTCTTCTCGATAATTCTATACATTGAAATTTGTATCATCTTGCTCCCAATTTAGCCATAGTTTGACCCTTCAAGCTCTGTTCGGCTCAACATCCTATCAAGGATTATTCAATAAGAATTATTTCTTCTCTGCTTTATTTTTATTATATTATCTGTCATTGAATTTAGTTTCTACTTCTCTATCACATTGTATTAACAAAAATTATATCTTTCGGATTGAATCGGTTGCTTGTGGCCCGTCACATAAAATTATTGCTTTGACCTTGAAAACTTTTTTTTGGGTTAAACAGTTTGGTTCTGTTGCTGGGAAACTCAAGCAAATTTGCTATTCAACAAAAGATACGAACAATTTTTGTTAATAATTGCTTTCTTTCTGTTTAAACCTTCATCATGGCCGAAATTTGCCAATCAACACAGTTAGGGACAACCAAGCTTGAGATGGCTTTACCATGAGAAAGGAAAAGGAAATAATAGCCATGATACTAATATATAAGCAACAAGCGGAGAAAAATAGAGAATGTACATCGGCATATTGGTACCACAACTATTAGTACCGAAACATATTAAAGAATTTACACTAAACAGTACCGAGACATGAAGTTCAGGTACATCAGGTAATTTTAATTTGCACAATGTAGTTCTAACTTGACAGAAACAAATCAAGGAACAAGACAAGCGGATAGAGCACCTCCGGGAACTCCCGACTATCCCACGAGAATGATATTCAGCATCGAGCTTTAAATGGAGAAAGGCACGGATGTTTAAATGAAAGTCAAAAATAGGTCCGAGCAAAGAGGTACATGATTTTCTTCACGGGCTTAAAAATATCTGAACCTTCTCGAACAGGTAAGGAATGACCTTGCAAAATTGAAAATTTCCACAAGGGAAGAATGAAGGTTAGGAAAAGCAGGGGTAAAACACCCACAAGATTGGTTACAGCGATACCGCACATGGCAACTGGAAAAGAAAAGATAGGTGAGGGATGGATAATTAAAGACTACGAGGAAGAAGGTTCATTAATAAGCCATGGACAATTACACAAATAATTTCGGATACAATCATTGTACCGAAAGTATCAAAAGCCACGAGGTAAAATGTTGAAGACGTAGAAACTATCATTGGCTTCCCAAATAGGATGGTTTATGCTGGCCAAAACTCGACACAAAGTTTAAAGGTAAGTTGATTAAAATTTTACGTGTTAATGCAAATTGATTTGCTTGCCACCATTGCAACCATAATAGGTGTACCACCGAAGATAATGGTTTATATGCTCAATATTGACCCGCGGTATAATCTGGTCAAGCAAAAGAAGAAACTAGAGCCAAATAGTAAAATATAATATTATCGAACCTCGAAGGTGGGTTTAGTCCAAAAAGTCAAATCATTCGGATTCGTTGCTAACATCAGCCCATCATCATTTTAAAAATTCTGAGGAGAAAGATGATTTCTAGTATATCACATTGTCTCGAAAGTCTTGGTCAATGCAATCTTAATTCAAGCAAAGAAAGGCTTGAATTAGTTGGGTATTCAGATCAAAAGTATTGATTTGACGATTGATCAAATCAAGAAAACTATGCAGCCCAAGAAAATCAAGTCGGATGTGCTAGTCTTGGATCTACTACTAATACCACTGACTCCAGAAGAAACTCTGAACACTTATTGAGAAATATCATTTTCGGATCAAACAATATCAGGATCAAGTCATCCCTTATCTGGACGATCCCTGATTGATCATCAATTAGAATGAAAATGAGGTAAGCCCGACTAATTTAATTTTGGCATAATAACTTCATTGATTACTTGTAGAATGGGACTTTACCCACAGACAAGAACGCTCTCGACAACTCTGAGTGTGTCTCATCCGGTACTGCCTTATTGAAGAAGAAACATATTTGAGAATATCCAAGGCTCCAAAAGCTAAATTTCCACATGTACCAAACAAAGAAAATATATGATGCGATAAATCTACAAAGAAAGTCGTGAAAATTACTCCGGTAATAAGGCAAGATATCGCATGGTCCTCGGTAACATTTTGGAACCTCAGTAGTTTCCGACCAGAGTAAAAAAATAAAGAAAGAGCTCTGGTACCGTCTCTATGCTGTAATTGGATCATTTGAAAGTCCATCAACAATGGAACTGGCTCTCCTATCCGAGATTATTAAACTGGGGACTGTCAAATTATGATTCTAGGGAGATCACTTATACTTGAAGATTAGTCAATCCGGCTTGACATTTAAAGAAGTGATTCACACAATCGATTGCTTTGGGAGATAAATTTGTAAGAGTATTCCGACATTATTTACCGCAATATCAACTCAGTCAGTTGTATTGCTCGTATCAAGCATAAAACACTTCAAACGGTGTTGAATAAGATCTTCAAAAATTCATATACTACTCTTAGACAAAAAGGATCAAGAACTCCATGTCGAGTCAAGAATCCCACGATAACAAACGAGACTTTTATGTTAAAGTCAACATAAAGGTATGCAACTATGCCATCAGAATAAAGTTCACTTTGAACAAACACATGGCTTATATTCGGTCCAACAACGACCATTCAAGTTAAAAAGCCTTTCTTAATGGCTAATTATATTATGACTCAGATCGATTATCCTGAACATCTCAAATATTATTTCGGACATGTGTCCCTCTCTACTTGGAAGTTTGTTCATATACTCCAATTTGGATTCAAAATCCAATCAGATTTAATGTCTCTTCAAGACAAATCTACCAAGATATATATTTATTTGGGATCAGTATTCCCCCAGACTCAATGTCTTACCGAGATCAATACTCCAGGAAATCCTTCCAGGATTAATACTTCCACAGGCTAAAGGTCTACTCAGATCAATCGATCCTCTTTTACGCCTGAATGAAAAGGAGACGTCTTTTTCATAGCGTTTAAATATATAAAGGGCCTCGTTTATTTAAAAGTTAGACCCCCAAGGGTGCAACATTAAGACATCGCACATGTAATGATACATCCAAATATATATTTCAAGTATGTAAGACTAAATATGAGCACTCAAATAAATTCATAAAGTGCCATGAAAAGTTAGTACTAGGATAAATTCCCTAGATTACCAAATGATGATATTAGACCCGAAAGACACGATGAAGTAACTGAATTCCTTGTATAGGTCCCAACCCGTCTGATGAAATAAAAAGGGTTAAGTAGTCATCATCCAAATAGTATAAACCTTCGAGTCCCTATGTAATTTACTTTTCAGGAAATGGACCACATGGAAGGAATAATGAAGTGCTCATACTTCAAAACTCTAACACTCTGGGGACTATAGAAGGGAAAAAGGACTGGGAAATGCAGAACTCAAGTCAAGCCTAAGGACTACCCAACAAATCGAAAGTTAAGAGCGAAGTCAAGAGCCAAAACGCAAGCCTGATTCAAAAACCTACAAAGAAAACACTCGTGGATGTAAACAAATGTTCAGGTTAAAGGCAATATTTTGTCAAAGGTTGCTAGATATACCCTTGTTTTTATTAAAAACGGTTATCAATGAAAACAGCTATAGGTAAAAACCCATACCTTTATAAAACACATGTAAAATGTGAAAGTTCGAACAAAAACTTTCTTAAGAAACATTCTTAAACATGTGAAAATTCCTATCACTCTATTGCATTATTACACCATTATGAAGTTGAGACGTCTTATTCATTAAGTGTCGATCAAAAAGGGCCCTCTTTCATAAACCGCACCTAATACGAAAAGGTACGAGTAATCTAAAGCAATTTTATAAATGCAAAGACTTAAAGGGTGAAACAAAAATCCAAACATTAAAGTAGGAAGAAAACAAAGCCGAAATTTATATCGAACTTGCCAAACATAAGGCAAACATTTTTCTTCAAACCCCGAAACAAGACAGGGGTAACCCAACCACTTATTGATAAAACGAACATGAGTGTTGGAGTTGTCATCTGAATCTCTATGTTCTGCACTCTTTTGTCCTTTGTCCGGTTTTTTTTCCTATTGGGTTTTTTCGGCGAGGTTTTTAGTGAGACAGAGGCAATGGAGAAAAGGATAAAATCTTCCACTTCCCGGTCATATCACAGTGAATAACCGGAAAGTGGGGGGACTATCTGTAATGCCTCAAAAAATAGACTCGCCATGTGGGTCTATTAAATGGTAGCACGTGTCATCAAAACTTGGAGAAAAGTGAAGAATGAAATGTAAAGATGATATGTGAAACACCCCTGGGACCGAACATACCGAGTATGTTAGCCTCAGAACTGATGATCATAAGATAGCCTGGATCGGGTGCGGGAGAATATCTCCTAATTACAAATGAGGAAGGAATCAATTAATACCTGATTATATGTGATTTATCATCATTACTCCATCAGTTACAAATTAATTATGTAACGTACAATAAATGCAATAAATGATTGTAACGATCCGAACAAGGCAATCAATTGCAAGATTGACTCAAAAGGCACGAGATTGAATCAATATGTATGGGAGTGACTCATTAGCCACGAGATTGACTCATTAGTTATGAAATTCCAGCGTTTACACAGTTGTTACAAGTCTTCCAAAAGTAATGGATGGGATGAGTAAATGCTCATAATGGACCCATTATTCAAGGATAATGGTTACTTAGATTTATCCCTATAAATATACACAATTTTATCATAATTAGGGGGATCTAACTTTATTCTCGACAATTCTATACATTGTAATTCGTTTCATTCTTGCTCCCAAGTTAGCCATAGTTTGGCCCTTCAAGCTATATTCCGCTCAACATCCTGTCAAGGATTATTCAATAAGAATTATTTCTTCTCTGCTTTATTTTTATAATATTATCTGTCATTGAATTTATTTTCCACTTCTCTATCACGTTGTATTAACAAAAATTATATCTTTCGGATTGAATCGGTTGCTTGTGGCCCGTCACATAAAAAATGTTGCTTTGACCTTGAAAACTATTTTTTGGGTTAAACAGTACGAGCAGAACTTTTCCATAGCAAAGAAAACGGCTAAGAGTTCTTTCTCGGTCACCGTATAGTAGACCAGATGGAAGATTTTGTTTATTCTTTACCCCAATACCGCTCCTACTGCCACGTCAGTAGAATCGCACATGAGCTCAAATAGTAAGCTCCAATTTCGTGCGGTAATAATGGGAGTGGTACAACCTATATTTGACTAGCTCGAATTCCTTCATACAATCATCATTGAACACAAATTTGGCATCTTTTACCAATAACTTGCACAAGGGGTTCACCATCTTTGACAAATCCTTGATGAACTGGCGGTAAAACCCCGCGTGACCTATAAAGCTCCTAAATCCCTTGATGGAAGTAGGAGGATGGAGTTTTGATATCCCTTCAATTTTTTCTTTATCAACTTCAATACCATTCATGGAGATCTTGTGGCCAAGGACAATTCATTCCTCGATCATAAAGTGACACTTCTCCCAATTAAGAACCAAGTTAGCTTCTTCACAACGTGCCAACACCTTATCCAGGTTGTCCAAGAACTCTTCAAAAGAATCCCCCACAACAAAAAAATCATCCATGAAAACCTCGAGAAAGTTCTCCACCATGTCGGTGATGATTGGTGTCATACACCACTGAAAAGTAGTCCGTGCATTGGATAAATTGAAAGGCATCCGCGAGAATGCGAAAGTGCCATACGGACAAGTGAAAGTGGTATTCTCTTGGACTTCAGGTGCAATAAAAATCTTACAATATCTGGAATACCCATCCAAGAAGGAATAATAAGCACGTCCGGCTAACCTATCCAACATTTGATCAAGAAATGGAAGCAGAAAATGGTCTTTCCGAGTAACTTTGTTCAGCTTTCCATAAGCCATGCACACTCTCCATCTGATGACAGTTCTTGTGGGGATAATTCATTGTTGTCATTTTTAATCACACTCATGCCTCCTTTATTTGGGATACATTGTACCGGCGATGTCCATGAACTATCTGAAATAGGGTAGACAACCCCAGCATCCAACCACTTGATGATCTCTTTCTTGACTACCTATTGCATGGCCTCATTCAATCTTCTTTTATGTTCCACGAAGGTTTAGGAATCCTCCTCCAATATAATTTTGTGCATGCAAAAGGCGGGGCTTATACCCCGAATATCCGCCAATGTCCAACCTATTGCTTTCTTCCTTCTTTGAAGCACTGCAAGGGTGGAATCTACCTACACGTTAGTTAAGCACGAGAAAGAAGAATAGGTAAAGTGGAAAAAGGGCCTTGCAATTCATACTTGAGGTGTGAAGGCAAGGGCTTCAACTCAAATGTGGAAGGCTCCTCCATTGAGGGCTCTATTGGTGGAGTTTTCTGACTTTCATGGTCCAAGGAAAGTTTTTGGGACCCATATGTATATGATCCAATTCCTTGAAAAGCATTGACACATTCTAAAAAGCCTTCCATCTCATCCTAATCATCATTCAACAGCTCAACTTCCAATGTATCTTCAACATTAATCACAACTCTTGTGTCATCAACAATTACTTCGGTCACAAGATCCAACTTAGGCTGCCTCATTGACTTGCAAACATGGAACACAACTTTTTCATCGCCCACCCGGAAGGTGAGCTCACCAACTTCGACATCAACTAAGGCCTTCCCTGTAGCTAGGAAAGTCTCCCACAAAATGATTGGCACCTCACAATCAACTTCACAGTCAAGTATCACAATATATGCGGGAAGTATGAACTTTTCAACTTGAAATAGTACATCATCAATTATCCCCAATGGCCTCTACATTGTCCAGTCCGCCATTTTCAAACTCATGGATGTGGGTCTTGGTTGCCCAATCCCCAATGTCTTGAACACAGAATATGGCATCAAATTTATGCTCGCTCCTAAGTCACACAAGGCTTTGGCAAAATCGGCACTACCAATAGTGCACGGGATTATAAAAGCACTGGGGTCTTCCAAATTTGGAGCCATGGAATGCACAATGAAACTCACTTGACGTGTCATTTTGATCGTTTCACAGTTCATTGATCTCTTCTTTGTTACCAAGTCCTTCATGAACTTGGCATATCCCGACATTTGTTCTAAGGCTTCGACCAATGGCATATTTATGGACAAGCTTTTCATCATATTAATGAATTTCTTGAATTGATTATCATTTTTTTGCTTAGCGAGCCTTTGAGGATATGGTGGAGGAGGCCTTGAAAAAGAAGCCCTGGCTTTGAGCACTACCGGATTCAGTATGTCTATTACATATTCCATAGACGGGTTCACATTATATTGAGTCTCCTCCAAATTTTCACCAATGTTTATCCTCATGTCATCATTTTCTTTAACATCATTACTTGGCTCCTCATCATCTTGCACCAACACATCATAATTAACATTATTTCTTGCGTTTGAAGTACTAGCAACTCCACCTCTCCCACTTCTTGTTCTCACCAACATAGCATGCCCCGTATTGTTCCCACCCTTCGGGTTCACCACCGTATCACATAGTAGTACCCCCTTAGGGCGAGTATTCAAGGCTTGAGAAATTGGGCCAAGTTGGACCTCCTAGTTGTGGATCGACGTGTTATGGGAGGCTAATTGGCCATCAGAGTCGGCGTTTTTCTCCATCGTTTTCTTGAACATGTTTTCAATCTGTCCCATCTCATTGTTGGAATAACTAGGACCTTGCGGCGGATATGGAGGTGGGTTGTTTGGTTGTTAATATATCGAGGTCCTTTGAAAGCCCAACCCTTGATTTCATTGATTGATATTGTTCCAACACCTTGATTATTGTTGCCTCCCCAATTACGTTGATTGTTGCCGCCCCAATTGCTTGTTATTTCCTTGATTACCCCAATTTTTATTGTTGTTGTTCCCCCAATTTCCCTGGTTGTTGTTGTTCCCACAATTCTAACTTCCCTGTTGACCTTGGTTTCCCTGTGATCTCCACTGTTGTTGATTTGGAGCATTGCTCAATTCTCCTTGGTAAATGTTGACATATTGAACCTCTTCACTTTGATTATCATATGCATCATCCGGATTCTACCCACTATTACTTTGCTCAAATTTCTCCAGATGGTTTTGTACTTGTTGACCTTGTTTCCTTCTCTTGTTGACCATCATGTTTATTCCTTTCATGACATTTACCTGCTTTGGCCCCTGAACCTGTTGAAGCTGTGCCTTGGCAACCTGATTCATGGTGGTTGTTAACTCAGTTATGGCTTGCCCATGATCGTGTAGTTCCTTGTGTAAGTGGATAACATTAGGGTCACCCTGAGGAAAGTTGGCTCTACTTTGCCTTGCCGAAGAGGTATCCGCCATCTTATCTATTATTTCACATACTACAGAGTACGACGTGTTCATAAAGTTACCCCCGGCGAGTTGATTCACCACACCTGGTTAGTTGTGTTGATCCCCATGTAAAAGATTTGATGGATCATTGCCTCGGTCGTTGTTTGGGAATTCTTTAACTATTGTGCGATTCCTTTCCCAAATTTCATGCAACGGTTCATTTGGCTCTTGTTTGAAAGCCAATGTTTTATCTCCTAGCGCCGCCATATTCCTCGGAGAAAAGAACTTTGCAATGAAATTCTCGGCCAACTCATCCCAAGTGTGTATGTAATGGTTGGGAAACCTCTCTAGCCATTCCAAAGCTTTTCCCCAAAGTGAAAAGGGAATAGTCATAACCTCAATGCGTCCTCGAAGACATTTGTCTGCTTGCTCCCTAGCACGTGTCAACAAAAACTTTAAGATGCTTATAGGAATTTTGGTGTGGAGCTCTGGTGAAGAAACCCCGCTGTTCCAATAGCGTAAGCATGACATTGGTTATTTGAAAATTGCCCGCCCTAATCTGTGGCGGGACCATTGCACTTGCTTAGCCTTCATTGGGCAACACCCTGTGTGTTGCCCTTGGTGGGGTTGAGCGACGGTTTGCACATTATCATGAGGCGGTCAACCTCTCCTTTATACTTGAGGCTCAAGATGAACCTCATTCACTTGCTTGTCATCTACCTCCCACAATGGCATATTTTCGAAGGCCTCGTTGGTAAGAGACATTCCGTACCTAAAAGAAATTCACAAAAAAGATTAAAAAAACGGAAGGAAAGAAATACAAAACACACAAATACTTAGATATATAGCTAAGACCGTCTAACTCCCCGGCAACGGCGCCAAAAATTTATTGGGTCCAAGCCTTCATTGCGATTGTGTAGCGAGGAGGTCGATGCAATAATAACCCAACTATTGTCGGGATCGAATCCACTGAGAGTTAATGATTGGAATTAGGTTTATATATAACTGAGTTGCGGGTTTTTGAATCCCATTGCACTTCCATAAGTTTGGGTTTATATTCAACTTCTATCTTTACTCTAATTATTGCAATAAATGAGACTAAGGTCAATATTTTTGTTTACGGTTTTTCAAATATTTAAAGGTACTAGGATCATGACTTCTTCCTAGGTGGTTATCTAACGGTTTGTAAAATCTTGGGAAAGCTTTATTAGTTGGGGTTTTAATATAGGTATCACACCTGGGTACTCACTCTATACCTCTCGGTAGTTTGAGTGATTTTGCCCAATTTGGCTTTCTCAATTCCAAATAGGCATTCATACAAATGAAGTGATATTAACTCAAGTCGGGTATTACTATCTCTAGGTTTAACCCTTTAATTTGGGATATCAATTTCTTGAATTCACCCCAATTCCTTGTTAGCCTAGTTTTCCTAGACTTAGTCCCACTTTCTCAAGTAAAGACTAAGTCATTTAGGCATGAATCAATGTTTGCAACCATTAATTCTTAAGTTCTAGCAAAAACTAGGCTAAACATCACTAACCAATTCACATTCATGCCCTAAATCAAACACCCATTAAATACCCACACTAGGTTGGATCACAACCCTAGCTATGGGTTTAGCTACTCATGGAAATAGAAGAAATTAAATATGAAATGAGGACAAAATCCATAATATTAGATTATGGGAAGAGAATCTAGTGTTTGAAGAAAAATCTAGTACATAAATACCAAAAACAAAAAAAGTAGGTGACTCAGGTGCTCATACAAAACATAACTCAACATAAAAATGACAAAAAGTTCTATTTATACTAAGCTGAAAATATCTGACAAAAATGCCCCTACGGAGGTTGTGCGGCCGTATAATTCTGAGTGCGGATGCACTCTTTCTTTCGCGGCCGTATAATTCTGATGCGGTCCGTGTTCTTCATTTTTAATTCTAGCTTGAGCTAGACTTTTGCGGATCGCACAATTCTGAGTGCGTCCACGCTCATGATTATGCGGCCGCATAAAAATGATGCAGTCCGCACTTGCTTGACTTTGACTTGAGACAACTCTCTTAATCTTCATCATCGCGGTCCGTAAAGTTGTGTTGTGAGACTATGCTTGAAATCCTGTGGCCGCACGATTTTGGTACGGTCCGCACTCCTTCATTTTGCTCAAGTTGCCAACTCTCTGATTCTCATTCATCTCGGACCACATAATAATGATTGTGGCCGCACATGGACTTTTACGGCCGCACCATATTGGCGTGGTCCGCGCTCATCGATTTGCCAAAATTTCAAGTCTCTGAATCTCCTTCTTGCGTACCGCATAGTTTTGATCGCGGCCGCCCAATGGCTTTTGTGGCCGCATAATATTTGTGTGGTCTGCGGTGCAGGCCTCTTTGTCCAGTTTTGGTTTATGTTCAACTTTTGACTCCTTTGTGGGTTGATTTTGTTTCCTTTGGATCATATTGAACACTTCCTGCGAGCAAGCATATTTCATTAGTTTTTGGGAATACCTTCAAGCATTTTTACCTAAAACACAAGTAAAAGAGAGAAAATAAGAGGTCAAAATCCCTACTTATCAATCAACGACTAGTAAACCAAATGTTCAAGGAACAAATAATAAAATTAATGGAAGTTTACATTGACGATATGTTGGTTAAGTCCATGTGACCAGAGAACCATTTAAAATATTTGCAGCAAACCTTCAGCATATTGCAACATGTACCTAAGAATTAAAACAGAGAGGATGATGCCCTTGCTAACTTAGGGTCATCGGTCTAACGACGAGCTCAACCCGGGGGCAGTCGTAAAACTCATAAGATCGGTGGTGGAAGAAGGTCACGCCGAGATAAAATCTACAAGCCTGACTTGGGATTGGAGAAACAAATATGTAGAATATCTGAAGGCTGGAAAATTGCCCTCGGACCCCAAACGATCGAGGGCCATACGTATGAGGGCAGCCTGATTTAGCTTGTCCGAGGACGGAACCTTGTTCAGAAGAACGTTCGATGTCCCACTGCCGATATGTCTAGGACCGGGGGATACCGAATACATCCTGAGGGTAGTTCACCAGGGCACCTATGAAAATAATTCCGGCGCCGGATCATTAATTCGAAAAGTAATCAGAGCCGGCTACTACGGTATCGACATGGAAAAGGACGCAAAGAAGTTCATGCGAAAATGAGATGACTGTCAAAGACACGCTCCGATGATTCATCAAATCGAGAGTTGCTGCATTCGGTTTTGTCACCATGTCCGTTCATGAAGTGAGGAATGGACATCGCCGACACCCTTCCATGGGCACCCGGTAAGGCTCAATTTATATTATTTATAACTGAATCTTTTTCTAAGTGGGTTGAAGCCTAGGCATACGAGAAGGTCATGGAGACGGAATTCCTCGATTTCATATGGGACCACATCATATGCCGGTTCAGAATGCCAGTCGAGATCGTGTGCGGCAATATGAGCCTAGATGCTACACCACATATTTTTGTACCTGAGAGTAAGTCGTAAGTCATTTGACGTAAGCTCAGAAATAAGATCGTCTTTGAAAGTATATAAATTAGGTTAATCATATTCCCTTGGAGGTTACAAATCTTTTAGATCATGGATAACAAGTACCAAGAGGGTTAAAAGTCTTAGAAGCTTAACAAATTGAAGAAAAAATGTTTTGTCGAATATCGACATGTTGGGAATGTTATAAGTTGTACTTTTAGTGTTATACTATGGTGCTTAACATGATAAGGAGGTTACGTTATAAGTTATTTTATACGTATGGTAATGTATGTTAGGTTTTGAAGTCAAGTGAGTTGTGGAACAAAAGTTTGCAAAGGTCATCCCAAATTACATTCATAAATGTGCTGAAAATTAGGTCAAATACATATGAAATTTTCTCTAACTATACTTTGAATTATAGGGTGATATACCTACCAGATTGAATATCTACAAGTCTAGTTTCTAACACATTTAATCGTTAATCTATACGACATCGGAGTAGAGAGATATTCGCATTTTTGCGAGAGTGCACAAGTACCTCCCATGGGACCCAACAAGTCGGTGTAAAACTTCAGCTTGTGTTGAAGTCAATTATATGTCGGTTTAACTCGTTTTTCTCATCCAAAACAGTTCCTAAGCCCTTCTAATTTATATCCAAGGGTTCCTGCATGATTCTAGGATGAAATCCTAAGATAAAAACATGAATCCAATGCTAGAAATCCCGTGGTGCTTGCTAAATCGTAGTTCTTCATCTTGTGGCTGTTTTGGAGGTTTCTACGAAGGTAAGTAACCTCAGATTTTGTGTTGTTATTTATGATTAAGATAAGAATCAGTCCCTCCTTCATATATATATATATATATATATATATATATATATATATATTAGAGTTTCAAGGAGAAATACAAGTGTTTACACACCAACTTGAACACAAAGTTGATTCAAGAAGAGATTAAAACTCCTATAGTGTTGTGGTGTGATTGAGGGATATTGTGAGCAACACCAGCTAGGGATTTCAAGTTGTGTGTACCGCATAAAATATGTGAATCATGTTCTTGGTTTTGCTTAGGGTCAATCATGTGTTGGTTGAGTTGTTTAAGTGAAAATCTACAAGACAGTAATTGACATGGCATAAGGAATCGTTATCCTTTTTTTTGAGGGATGTGTTGAGGCTATATACATGGTTTGTTGTGGCTGAAAATTGTTATAAATCGTGGCTGCTATAGTTAAGCTTATCTATGTGCTAATTCAGTGGATTGAAGAAGATAACATGAAAAATAAGAGGTTGACGATAAAGGTAAAATTGCTAGGCCAGATAAACTCTACAAGCCTGACTTGGGATTGGAGAAACAAATATGTAGAATATCTGAAGACTGGAAAACTGCCCTCGGACCCAAAAGAATTGTGGTCCATACGTACGAAGGCAGCCCGATTTAGCTTATCTGAAGATGGAACCTTTTTCAGAAGAACATTCGATGGCCCACTTCCGATATGTCTAGGACATGAGGATACCGAATACATCCTGAGGGAAGTTCACGAGGGCACCTACCAAAACCATTCAGGCACCGAATCATTAGTTCGAAAAGTAATCAGGGTCGGCTACTACTGGATCGACATGGAAAAGGACGGAAAGGAGTTCATGCAAATTACTCTATGGTGCAATATGAGCTCATGATATGATCTCCTGATATTCAATCTGGTAGGCATATTACCCTATGGTAAATGTATGTTAGGTTTTGAAGCCAAGCGAGTTGTGGAACAAAAGTTGGCAAAGCTCATCACAAGTTACATTCATAAAATGCTGAAAATTAGGTCAAATACATATGAGCTTTTCTCTAACTATACTTGGAATTATAGGGTAATATGCCTACCAGATTGAATATCTACAAGACTGGTTTATAACACATTTAACCGTTCACCGATACGACATCGGGGTAGAGAGATATTTGTGATTTTGCGAGACTGCGCAAGTAGCTCCCATGGAACCCACAAAGTCGGTGTAAAACTTCAGCTTGTATTGAAGTCAATTGTATGTCGTTTTAACTCATTTTTCAAATCCAAAAAAGTTCCTAAACCCTTCTAACTGATCTCCAAGGGTTCCCACATGATTCTAGGGTGAAAAACTAAGATAAAAACAAGAATCCAATGCTAGAAATCTTGTGGTGCTTGCTAAATCATAGTTCTTAATCTTGTGGCTGTTTTGGAGGGTTCTACAAAGGTAACTAACCTCAGATTTTGTTTTGTTATTTATGATTAAGATAAGAATCAGTTCCTCCTTCATATATATATATTATAGTTTCAAGGAGAAATACAAGTGCTTACACACCAACTTGAACACAAGTTAATTCAAGTAGAGAATACAACTCCTATAGTGTTGTGGTGTGATTGAGCGCTATTGTGAGCTACACCAGCTAGGGATTTCAAGCTGTGTGTACTGTATAAGATATGTAAATTATGTTATTGGTTGTTCTTAAGGTTAATCATGTGTTGGTTGAGTTGTCTGAGTGAAAATCTACAAGACAGTAATTGACATGGCATAAGGAATCATTATCCTTTTTTTGTGGGATGTGTTGAGGCTATATATATGGTTTGTTGTGGCTGAAAATTGTTATAAATTGTGGCTTATTTAGTTAAGATTATCTATGTGCTAATTAAGTGGATTGAAGAAGATAACATGAAAAATAAGAGGTTGACGATAAAGGTTAAGGTGCTAGGCGTGTGGACTGTATTTGAAGATTATGATGTTTTGGGTTGAAAATGATATGATAAGCATAAGTATAATTTTATAGACGTTGTAGGAAGATTCATGGAAAAGTAATTGGATTCAAACAATATTTTGTTAATCATAAATCGAGATTGCCGCTCAAAATGGTTGTTGAACTAATCGGAGAGCTTATTGTGAATTATATTGTTGTTGTTGTTTGGACTGTTTGGTGACTTTTGGTAACATATGGGATGTAGTACAAATAGGGGAGGTGTTGTCCATTTTCTTGTAGAATATTGGTTTCCACATATGAGAGCTACAACGTTTATATTATGATGATGAAGTCTGTTTACTCATTGTAGACGTAAGAAGATAATATTGAGCTAGCTTGATGATTGGATAGAAGGTTTCAAAGGCATGTTAAGGAGCATCCTTATTTCTTTTTGCATGATCTAAAGTGAAATAAACGTAACGATACGCTATTTCATAACGAACCTACTCATAGCAACTAAGGTTTTCATGTTGTTCTTTCATGATACAGTTATTCTAAGCATGTATTTATGATGCTTGAATTCTATTGAGGTCCATAGTGATTTTATGATGTCCATAACATTAATAGAAGATGCAACGACCATACATCACTCTGAAAAGCGTAGAACGTGATTCCTTGAGTCCAGCATGCATTATATATCTATCTACTTTACTCTACCGAGCCGCGCTATAGTCGGCCGAGTAGGACACCTATTTTGCAACCACAGATCAGTTGTGTTTTACCGAGCTCCACATGGACGGGTACGATTCTACCGAGCCTTATGATGGCCGAGTATGTTTTTACCGAGTCCTCTTCGAGGCCGGGTACAAAATGATGATGATGCCCACAGAGGTGTATGTTTTTAAAATTATATGTATATATTTATGTATCATGCATTTCATTTCAGTCGCCCTCAGAGGCACTCATATGTTACAGGTTGTATCTTCTCTTCTTCTCTTTACATTATTGTTCATATTTATGATTTCCTGCCTTACATACTCGGTACTTTATTCGTACGGACGTCCCTTTTCCTGGGGATGTTGCCTTTCATGCCCGCAGGTCCTGATTGACAGGTTGACAGTCCTCCTAGTAGGCTATCGGCTCAGTTGAAGGTGTTTGTTCACTCCACTTGCTCCGGTGTTTCCTATTTGATTAGTATGCTTTGGACATGTATTGATTGGTATGGTGGGGCCCTTTCCCGACCTTTATGAAATTTATGTACTATTAGAGGCTTGTAGACAGATGTCATGTATAAGGATACTTGTATGGCCTTGTCGCCCTATGTTTTCAGTGTATAAATGATTATTTCAGCCTTATAGGCACGCATGTCACATGTATAAGTTTGTATATTATGTTGGGTCATCATATATCTAGTATTCCCGTAGGTTTTATTCGCGTTATTTCATGACAGCCTTTCTGGCTCATTTACCCATGATATTATGATAAGAAAGATATGTTACATTGGTACTCGGTTGATTAAGGCGCTGGGTGCCCGTCGCGGCCTTCGGTTTGGGTCGTGACAAAAGTGGTACCACAACAGTTATATCCTAGGGAGTCTACAGGTCGTGTGTAGTAGAGTCTTGTTTATGGGTGTGTTGTGCACCACACTTATAAGAAGGAGGCTATAAGGCATTTAGGACTGTCACTCTTTCTTCTTACTCTAGATCGTATGGTAGAGCTCAGTTGTAAGAATTCAAACTCCTAAATTCTATATTATTCGTAATACGAGGATACCTACATCCGCAAAGACAGTTGGTATAATTGGGGACTGTCCTTAAAAAAGTTTTTTAATCAACAAAAGTTGCTCGAGCATGAAAATTAATCCCAAATTGGGAATGATCCTATAAAGTGCGCGACATCACTGGAAAGGGGGCTTACGAGTTGGAAACTATGGATGACAAGGTTTTACCCTCGAGCTGAAACGCTGTTCATTTAAAGAAATACTACTTTTAAGAAAAGGGACTACCCACGGTCAGGTATCATTTACATATAATTTTATTTAGTACATCTAAAGTTATACTAACAATTTTAGATGATAGGAAAAAATCTAACCCATACCAAATGATGATATTAGACCTGTAAAGACACGCGGAAGTAACTTAATTCCCGGTCTCCAGTTACAACCTTTCTGATGGAAATTTCAAAGGGTTAAGAAGTCATCATCTAAACTATATACCTTCGAGTCCCATATGTTTTTCCTTTTCAAGAAAAGGACCACAAGGAAGGAATAATCAAGTGCTCGATATTTCATACTTCAAAAATCCAAAACTTGGGGGACTATATAATAATGGAAGGCAAAGAAGACTAGCAAAGAGTCAGAACTCAAGCCTAAAGATCTATTTTACCCCACAAATTGAAAGTTACGAGTGAAATAAAAGAGCCAAAAATGCAAGCCTGATTCAGAAACCTACAAAGAACATACTCGTAAATGTAATTGAATGTTTAGGTCAAAGGAAAAATTTAGTCACGAGTTGAAATTTATACCCTTGTATTTCTTCAATCAAAGGAACATATGAATTCCTATTTCTTTTTTGTACATTTACACCATTATAAAGTAGGGGCGTCTTCTTCATTAAGTGTCATTTCTTAAAGGGCCCCCTTTTATAGATCGTGCTTATTTCAAAAGACACGAAAGATCAAAAGCATTTTTATGCAAACATTGAGAGTAAAACAAAAACTCGAAACACACAAGTTGAGCCAAAAAACATAAACTTAACATTATACGACGGTTAAAACTATGTATGAACTTAGTTCAAACCTAACTTGTTACTTTATCCCGAAACGGGATTAGGAGTAAAACCACCAATTGCTTCTCCAAATTAAAAAAAGGGGTAACAAGCATTTTCACTTTTCACTTGGAAGGATTAACTTCATCAGTAGAAGGAGTAGTTTGAGATGGAGAGGGTTGAGCAGCAACTTCACCATGTACAATCTCGTAACCTACGGGAACCTAAACCTCAGGTGATGAGAAACTTTGACTTTGCCGAGCCTTTTCAATTGTCTCTTTAGTTTTATCAATCTCAGCTTTCAAGTAAAAACTTTCCTGGCTTACCTCCATTAATGTATCAAGACGGGTATTCAAGTAAGCCTAACTAACTTTAACGGTTGTTTTCCCCTCGAGAGCTTCATAATCCTTCTCTCATTGATTAACTTCTACTCTAAACTCATCCATTTCAATCAAAGCAGCATCATAGGAAGCTTTCAAAGGGACAAGGGATCTCTCCAAGAACTGAACCTTTCTAGAAGACTCGCGGAGGTTTTCTTGGTCTTGTGTGAGCGATTGAACTAGTTCTCCAGAATAAACCTCTTTCTTGTTAAGATAGTCCTTTAAGCTTCTTATGTCCTCAAAAGCTTGGGAGAGTTCTTCAGCAAATGAAGATTCAAGGAGATTTTTATCCTTGCCTGCCTAATTTGATGAAGCCTTTTCAATGGCTAGCTCCGCTGCTACCCCTCTTACATGCTACTCCGAGGTACATTTTTCCTCCTCTACTGGTTCCATGTCTAGTTAAAGACTCTCAAATTGCTCTTCCAGTTATTTCCCTCGGTATGGTAGTCATTCATCAACTGCTCTGTATGTGTAATCCTTTTCATCAACTCTGTGCCAATGAGATTGACTTGCAAAAAAAAAGTAAGATATGTTACGGTTAAAGACAAATTATGAAAAACAAAAACACACAAAGTGTACCTTTAAAGATGAGTGTACAATCTCATTCATCTATGTGAGGGAGCTGTGACTTTACAACTTTGACTTCTCAACAGGGCCGATCAAATGCTTCAACCATACATCCGCCTGGCCTGATTTCTTCAAAAGGCTGCCTTCCGCAAGAACCTCAATGATAACTTATTTCATCACCCAATTACTAGAAGACCGTATTTCAACATTAGAAGGCACATTAGTAGGAGTAGTCAAGGGAGCCATGTGTGGCACAGCTCGGGCAGCAAAAATGGGAACAAGCACGACTAATTGGTGTTCCATTGGAGCAGATGCGAGAAAGATGGCAAGAGGCACTTCCTTGGAAATTGAGCCAATATGTTCTTCATGAACCTTGATGAAACAGTTGTTCAACTGAATAATGGTCTGCAACAGGAGTTTCTTCCTCAGAATACATGGGGGTAGTACCATCAGGCTTAGACACGGGAGATGGATTAGAAAGGGGAGCCGGTTCATCATCAGACACAACTCTTCTTCTTGCTCGCGGCCTACGCACCAACGAGATTTCCTCCTGGTCCTCTTCATCTTCTGCAGGCTGGGTCCTATCCACCTTCCTTTTTGATGAAGAGCCCAAAATTATTTCTTGAGCCTTAGACAAGGAGAGCCTCGAAGCAGTTATTGCGGCAGCAGTAATACCACGAATAGGAAACCCTAATAAGCAAAAAGGGTCAGTAAAGTTCGAAGGTGAGTAAACAGAAAAGGTAAAGAAGAAAACTTACCATGAGTCTTTACTTTCCAAGCAAACCTAGCATAAAGGTACTTCCAAGACCTTTCCTCCATTGGAGCAATCGACAACAGTTTTTCTACCCAACCATGAAAATTGGGCATCTCCTCGACCGATCCCATGGTTGTTGGAAAAAGATAAGAACAATTACAGGACTGAACATTCATCAAGATAAGGAAAGAAGTAAGAAGACCTTACGTGTAAAGTTCTACTTCTCTGGGAATGACATATTTTCTTCACCTACTAATCCACTAGTAGGGGCAGCAAAAAACCTAGAATACCATCCTCCGTCTTTGTCATCATCAGGGATGACTAAGACTCTCTTACTCCTCGCAACGAGAGTAAAAACTCCCTGACAAAATAATTTGGTAGAGTAAAGATGGATCAGGTGATAAAAGGTAAAGGGAAGTAAACCCAAATTAGCTAAACACCTAAGTCATGCTACTGCCCTCCAAATAATAGGATCGGTTTGTCCCAAACACACGTTAAAAAAGTGACAAAACTCTATAATGACTGGGTCGATGGGAGGCTTGAAACGTAAAGTAAAGGGATATGTATATACAAAAGAAAAACCATCTTTGTAAGAAGTTATCTTTTGATTTTCATTGGGGGCCAAGACCGGGAAATCAAATTTCCAACAACAGTCTCTGCGCACAAGAGAAATTAAACCCTCGCTGATTCGAGAGGGATAAAGATCAGTGCGATCATGAGATATTATGGAAGTAACCTGGTTTATTATTTCCTCACTATCGTTTACAAAGGAATGTTCAGCGGGTATGATTTCATCTGCCGTAGGTTTACGAAGCGATTCATTGGATTCTCTACTCCTAGAAGAAGATATATGAGAAGTTGAAGCTCTATCCCTAGAAAAAGATGATGGAGTAACGTAAACCCTAGAAGTTGGTGGAGGAGTGATATTACGTCGAGAGGGAGATCCTCAAATAGATGCTGACCCTAAAATCCTTAGTTTACCATCCCTCATACTCCGAACAGGAACAGAAGAAGGAGATAATTCATCTACTATTATGACTCTTTTAGGGTCTTGGTTTGAAGAAGATAGTTGAATGAGAAAGGAATTTGCAAGTTATGAAAGAAAGATGGAGGTTTTTCGTAGAAGCAAAGGAAAAAGGGGTAAGGACAACCAGCCTCAGCCATCATAATGATAATATTTGTGCACTGTCGAGGGTCGAACGGCCCGAACCATAATATATATCTTTCAATCTCGTCGTGGCGTATGGTCCTCTTCCATAAGAGTAGGGGAAATACCACTCCGCTCGCAGAATATAAATTGCGAAGCGGTCACATGCACACACAATCCACAAATTTATTCTTTCTAAATTACTCTTCATGATCAATTCCTTAAAATACTCTTAAATTCCGTGATCTCAGGGAAACAAGCCGCAAGTAACATTAATTCACTAGCATATAGTTCAATTCAAAGAAAACATAAGGCATGGTGTAGGCCTAACTACCCGGACATAACAATAATAGTCACTACGTACAGACTCTCATCACTTTGCGCGTACGCAGCCCCGACAAACATTAGCACATAGTCATTTAAAGCACCTAGGGGGACAGTTCCCTCTTAAAAGGTTAGAAAGGAGACTCACCTCGTATCGAATCTACTCCATGGACCAAGAACGCGCCCGAAACTTCGAACTCTACACCCGAGGACTCGATACTATCCAAGTGTTATACAAATTTATCAATTTATGCTCAAACTAGGAAAATCCTCCTACTACTAAGTCAAATTCATCATTCTTGAATAAATCCTAAAATCTAACCTGGGCCTGCATGCTCGGATTTCAAAAATTCTCGAAGGAAACACTCACCCATAGCCTAAGGATCAGTAATATACGATTTTTGTATGATTTCATAGCCAATTCACGGGAAATTTTCTAAATTCTCGAAGGCCCTAGGTTACTATCCAAATTCCTAAATTCTTACTAATTAAGTAGTTAAATCCTACTAAAAATGCGTGCATTAACCAAATTTAGGATAGAATTTACTTACCTTTCAGCGGTTGGGTCGTTGAGCCCTTTTCCCAAGCTCTCAAAGTGTTCTAATGGAGGAAGAAATGAAGAAACAATGAAGAATTCCATATTTAAGAAACACACTGCCTGAAAGTGGTTCCGCACCTGCGAGCAAAGGCTTGCACCTGCGGAAATGGACGAGGAAGCCTGGGCTCGCACCTGCGGAGAGGAGACCGCACATGCGTCTCCGCTCCGGCGGAACTTTGTCCGCACCTGCGAGGAATGGGCTGCCCGCTAGAGGTCGCACCTACGAGGCTGGGATAGCAGGAGCGGTCCCGCACCTATGACCGGGCAACCGCACCTGCGGTCACACCAGAACAGGTGCACCAGCAGCTATTTCAGCTGTGTTTTGGCCTCGTGTGGTGTCAGGGAGGCACCTGGGCCCACCCGAGCCCCCGTCCAAATATACCAACAAGTCCCAAATCATAATAAGGACTCACTCGAGCTTTCGGAACACCCGAAACAATGCTAAAACTCAAAATCACACATCAATACCCCCTAGAACCAAACTTAGGGACTTTAAGTTTTTTTGACTTCGCTAACAAAAAAACGAAACTATTCCTGATCTCGGAATTCCGTCCGGACCTCGATAACTCAAAAACACATCCCAAACCACAATAGGAACCTAAGGTAACTCTTACTTCAATATTGGGCGCCGAAACGCTCTCGGGTCATCCAAAACCAATTCCGATCATGCGCCTATGTCCGAAAGCATCATACGAAGCTACCGAAACCATCAAAACTCGATTCCGAGGTCGTTTACTAAAAATTTTGACCGAAGTCAAACTTGGCCTTAAAGGCCAACCTTAAGGAACCAAGTATTCCTATAACACTCTAAATATTTCTGAATCCTGAACCACTAGTCCCCGCAAGTCATAAATCTTAAGAAGCCTCTATGGGAAGTTTCATTTAGGGGAATGAGGTCCGATATTGAAAAATGACCGGTCAAGTCGTTACATTCTCCACCTCTTAAAATAACTTTGGTCCTCGAACGGGTCTAGAATCATACCTGAAGTGCTGAATAAGTGCGGATATCTGCTCCGCATGCCCTCTTCGAACTCCCAGGTCGCTTCCTTGAATGGTTGACCCCTCCACTAGACCTTCACTGCATAAACACTCTTGGACCTCAACTAGCGATCCTGTCTGTGAATAATAGCAACTGGCTCTTCCTCGTAGCTTAACCTCTCATCAAACTGAATAGTGCTAAAATCAACTACGTGAGAGAAGTCGGCGTGGTACCTCCGAAGCATGGATACATAAAAAACTAGATGAACTCATGCTAAACTGGGAGGTAAGGCTAGCTCATAAGCAACCTCCCAACTAGCCTCAACACCTCGAAGGGACCTATAAACCTTGGGCTCAGCTTTCCCTTCTTCATGAACCTCATAATACCCTTCATCGGCGAGACTTCCAACCAAACCTAATCTCCCTCCATAAATTATACATCACGTGCCTTCTGACCTGTGTAACTCTTCTGTCTGGAGTGTGCTGTGCGGAGCCTCTCCTAAATAAACTTCACCCTCTCCAAAGCATCCCTCACCAGGTCGGTGCCATATAACTTAACCTCGCCATACTCAAACCACCCGATAGAAGAACGACATCACCGACCATACAAAGCCTCAAATGGTGCCATCTCAATGCTGGACTGATAACTATTATTGTAAGAAAACTCGGCCAAAGGCAAGAACTGGTCCCGCTGACCTCTGAAGTCAATCACAAATGCCCTGAGCATGTCCTCCAATATCTGAATTGTATGCTCCAACTGACCATCAGTCTGAGGGTGAAATACTGTGCTGAGATCTATCTGGGTGCCCATCTCACTATGCAATGCTCTCCAGAAATGTGAGGTGAACTGAGGACCTCGATCTTATATAATGGACACCGGCACACCGTGCAACCGGACTATCTCCCGAATGTAGATCTCTGCCAACCTCTCAGAAGTGTATGTGGTAGCCACTGAAATGAAATGCGCCGATTTGGTCAATCTATCCACAATGACCAAAACTGCGTCAACCTTTCACAAATTCCGAGGCAACCCAACCATGAAGTCCATAGTGATGCACTCCAATTTCCACTCATGAATGGGCATCTACTGAAGTAGGCCTTCTGGCCTCTGGTGCTCATACTTCACATGCTGGAAATTTAGACACCTAGTCACATACTCCACAATATCCCTCTTCATCTGTCTCCACCAGCAATGCTGCTTCAAATCACGATACATCTTCGTAGCACCAGGATGAACGGAATACCGAGAACTGTGCGCCTCCTCTAGAATCCTCTCTTAGGCCCTGAACATTAGGAACACATAAGCGGCCCTGAAGTCTCAGAACACCATCCTCGCCAATAGTAACCTCCTTGACCCTACCCTGAACCACTGTCTCTGAAAGCTCTGCTAAGCACGGATCATAGAACTAGCGGGCCTTAATCTCCCCCAATAAAGAAGACTGAGAAACCACATGTGCTAAAACTCGACGAGGCTCTGAAAGGTCTAATCTCACCAGGAAATTGAACAAGAACTGAATGTCCAAGGCTAGAGTCCTCTCCTCTGGTGCGATATAGGCCAAGCTACACATACTCTCCGCCTTCCTACTCAAAGCATCTGCTACCACGTTTGCCTCACCTGGATGATAAAGAATGGTGATATCATAATCCTTCAACAACAACTCTGTATAAACTTCATAGGACACTCCATAGTGGTAGTGCCTCCAAATCTTAAGAGCATGAACATTTTCAACCAACTCCAAATCGTGCACAGGATAATTCTTCTCATGAACCTTCAGCTGGCGTGGAGCATAAGCAATAACGCTCCCTTCCTGCATCAATACACACCCCATGCCAAGACGCGAAGCGTCACAATAAACTGTATACATCCAAGAACCAGAGGGAAATGCTAGAATTGGTGCTGAGGTCAATGTTGTCTTGAGCTTCTGAAAGCTCGCCTCACACTCGTCAGACCATCAGAATGGGGCATTCTTCTGAGTCAATATTGTCAATGGGGCTGCAATAGAAGAGAACACCTCCACAAATCAACAATAATAGCCTGCTAGGCCCAAAAATCTCGTGATCTCTGTAGCTGAAGTAGGACGCAACCAACTCTGAACTGCCTTGATCTTCTGAGGATCAACCTTGATACCCTCTCCGGATACCACATGCCCTAGGAATGCTACGGAATCCAACCAGAACTCACACTTGGAGAACTTAGCATATAGCTTCTGTTCTCACAATGTCTGGAGCACAACTCTCAAATGCTGCTCGTGCTCCCCCAGGCAACGTGAGTAAATCAAAATGCCATCAATGAATACAATGACAAAGGAATAAACATACGACCTAAACACCCTATTCATCAAGTCCATGAATGCTGCTGGCACATTAGTCAAGCCAAAGAACATCACCAAGAACTCATAATGGCCATATCTCGTACGAAAAGCAGTCTTCGAAACATATGAAGCCCGAATCCTCAACTGATGATACCCTTATCTCAAATCAATCTTAGAAAAAACACGAGCACCCTGCGACTGGTCAAACAAATCATTGATGAGCGGAAAAGGATACTTGTTCTTAATGGTAACCTTGTTCAACTGGCGGTAATCAATACACATCCGTATAGACCCATCCTTATCCTTCACGAATAGAACTGGAGCGCCCCACGACGATACACTCATTCTGATGAACCCCTTAGCTAACAACTCTTCAAGATGCTCCTTCAACTCCTTTAGAGACATACGGTACGGAGGAATAGATATAGGCTGGGTGCCCGAAGTTAAATCAATGCAGAAATAAATATCAGGGTTCGGAGGCATGCCTGGACGCTCTAAAGGAAATACATCAGCAAACTCTCGAACCACTGGCACTGAATCATTCGTTGGAGACTCGGCGGTGGTGTCCCGCACATAAGTGAGGTAGGCCAGACAAACCTTCTCGACCATATGTCGAGCCATCAAGAATGAAATAACCCGGCTGGCTGCACTAACTAGGGAACCTCTCCACTCCAGCCTAGGTGACTCTGGCATGGCTAAAGTAACTATGGCATGTCAATCTAGCACGGCATGATAAGGGGATAGCCAATCCATGCCTAAAATAATCTCGAAATCAACCATGTCGAGTAATAAGAGATCCGCTCGAGTCTCGAACCCACAAAATGAAATCACACAGGACCGACAAATCCGGTCTACCACCACAGAATCTCCCACGGGAGTGGACACATTCATAAGAGAGCCCATGGACTCACGAGGGACATCCAGAAAATGAGCAAATAAGACCGAAGCATGGGAATAAGTGGATCATGGATCAAATAATACCGATGCCTCTCTACCACATACTATAATAATACCCGTGATCACGGCGTCTGAGGCCACCACATCTTATCTGGTTGGGATAGCATAGAATCTAGCTGGAGCACCAGAAGTGAACTGCTCCCAAGTGATGGGAGGAGAATCTGCTAGCCTGCTGAGAATATAAGACTGCCACTGTCACACCTCCTTTTTCCACTACCCCGTATTAATGAAGGGTAGAGAGGGAGTTTTTCCACTTTAAGTGACATTATTCAGATTTGGGATTTATTTTAGTTTTCAGAGTCGCCACCCAGATTTTTACGATGTTCCGGGACACCATTTATTTATTGAAATCCAAAACCGAGGAAATTTTGACTCTGTTTTAATTTGTCTGCGACCAGAAATCCGAGTAAGGAATTCCGTTAACCCAGGAGAAGCTGTTAGGCATTCCCGAGTTCCGTGGTTCTAGCCCGGTCGCTTAACTATTAATATTTGACCTAATTTATCTGATTATTTACATATTTTTAAACTTATTGTGCATTTTAGCCTTTTTCACTTTTTAGCCACTTTTAATATTTATGGACTTATCTTGAAAACAAGTCACGGTGGTGTGCACTTGTCATTTTTAAACACATTATAATTACGCCACATGAAATGCACCCGTAATTATAACATGTGATTTTTATTATAGTTCGAAGTTGAAGACGGGGACATGAGTTGTCGCTCCCGAGTGTTGGTTAGAGTAGCTTTGGTATAATATCTGATTTTTATCAAGTTTCAAGCTAAAGGTCTTGTTCTTCCGAAAAGACTGCCTAAATGATGTTTACTAAGGACGGCGTGTTTCGGGCTATGGCCCAGTTTTTGCCCTTAATGGTTTCTTTTTGGGCCATCCTAATTAGGTTACTTGGACATGATAAAAAAAAGTTAAGAACAAACATACTAACACACGTCACATCTATATGGTAAGAAATAAGGCAAATTTTGAGATGTGAGTGTGAGGTTACGTGTTCAAGATTTCTTTACCGTTTGATATACTCCTATATACTAAACAAGAGTTTTATATATAGCTCATGGACCTTTAAATTTTGACAGAAGAAGCCTAAAAAAAACTGAATTAACTATGGTTGCTTTTATTTGGAGCGGAAAGTACAAAAAAATCGAATTTCTACCTTTTTGATAATTGATTTAAAAACCCCCTTTGTGTTTAGTAGCGAGGAATTTACAACGGATTTCATGAATGATAAAAAAAGACATTCTCATGCTAATTGACAACAGAAAGGAAAAAGGACTGATTACAGATTGTTTAACACCATTAATGGGTCTAACATTCCAGGCCCCAAAGCCTGGAATTCAGACGCTACCAGGCTCAATTGGGCCAGGTTTACGAGTCTGGCCCAGTTCGGGTGACCTAGGCGTGTCTGGACCATAACAACTATGGTAACGTTTTTCAATTAAGAAAAATACGACAGATCATAAATTTATATAGTTCAGTCCGTATTTACAACTAAAAAAACGAAACGTACATAGAAGACTATAGTTATGCTATTACTATTACATTAATAATGAATCATAGTAATACTGATTTACTAATAGGAAAAATAAGGAAACGGAAAACAAGACTAGTTGCTGCTCCTGTGCAAGCCAGTAAACATGTCCTTCGAAGACTTAAACCTGCATTTTAATTATAAGTCCAAAGTTTGAGTACTTGGACAGTATTGACTACAGACCTTTGGGAATTTTGTGAGATGAATCTAGTCACAAAGGGGAGTTAGATTCAACCTTAATGATGCCATAGGAGAACAAAATATGTTCATGCCTTCTAATGGATTGAATCTAACCATAGAAAAAGGTTAGATTCAAACCCAGTGATATTACTTTGTTTAGACCCTTTAATTGTCATCTTTATGTCCTGCAACAGATTGCAGCAAGCGTTTATTCAAACACTCTGACTACTATGGTCATTTTTGAGGAGTGAATCCGGCTATTTTGTTACTTCGGATTCACTTTCTTAAAGTTCCATCTCATTACACACTTATATCCTTTGAAGGATAATTTTCAGCAAAGCTGAACTACTGTTATGCACTATTAATGGAGTGAATTTGACTATTAGAAAGTCAGATTCATCTACCCTAGTGCTAATTCAGCATAATTCCAAACCATATAGAGGCTTGCTCATTTAGGCATTTAGGAGGATAAATCTGACCACTCAAAGGTTCAGATTCCTCACCCTAATATCCTTCTTAATTACGTATTTTATACCCTTTTAAGAAAAGGGGTGAACTTCAGCCAACCATACTAATGTTTGTGCACTGCTAAGGGGTGAATTTGACTATTAAGAAGTCATATTCATCTACCCTAATGCCAATATCCTAAACCATCTAGAGATTTGCTTGTCGAATCTCTTTATTGACCAAAGAGACCCAATTGAAAGCATATTTTCTGCACACTTATAGAGAGAACCTGACCATAGAAAAGGTCAGTTTATATATCCAAGTGCAGATTATTTCACTAATGGACTGACATGAGACTGATGTCCCATGATACTCAATGCATTTTTAAACCAACTTGAAATCAAAA
>ML431395.1:0-48642 GCA_005239525.1 Nicotiana knightiana
CCCCACGGTTTTCTGAAAATGCTTGGTTTCAAGAAAAATGATGAGGTTCTTTGCTTGAAGAAGTCATGCATCCCATTTGAATTTCTTTTTGAACATTAAAGGCGCAACAAGTCATATCGCCTTCATCATGATGAACTTTCCATTAATTCCTTGGGTTGGACGCACCGTCGAGTTTATGTGCTCATTGTCTGCTTCTTGGGGTTGTTGATATTTCCAATGAAAGGGGGAAGGATTCATACCCGTTTAGCTATGGTCGCCAGGAATTTGATGGAAGGCATCGAGGGACAGACTTATACCATCATACCCATGATCCTAGCCGAAATGTACTGCTCTCTAGATCGGTGCAAGTAGGGATTCAGGCACTTTGAAAGTTGTAATTTGTTACTACAATTCTGGTTGTTAGAACATTTCTAGAGAGGAGAATATCGTCAAGAGCTTATGCAAAGACCATTGAATGACTACATAGCTTACCATCACCCAAAGAGAATGGCATTTATCCCAGACATGTTTCAACAACCTGGAAATGTTGTGAGCTGGGTGCATTTCTTCAGCAATCTGACGGACGAGCAGGTATATTGGATGTTTGAATGGTTTCCTAGCAGTGAGTTCATCATCAGATCAAGAGAGGCTACTCATCTAGTACTGATCGAGTTGAGGGGAATCTATCCTTATACTTCTATAAGGGTAATGAGGCAAGCGAGAAGAAAACAGGTTATACCTCGGGTTTCCAACATGGTCCAGTACAAAGCAGATTTTAAAGGGGACGCCATTTCGTTCAAGTTCGAGGCACAACATATGTGGAATCAGAAGTTCATTGTGGAAAAGGATACTATTGAGCCAGACAGGTATCATGTTGGCCGTGTGTATTTCTACCCAACATGGCTAGTGGACGATATAGCAGGAGACATCAAGCCGAGAATTAATCTGAAAAGCAGGATCATAGATGACACTGCTGAAACACAGGTCAAGTACAGGAGGTTACGCAAAAGGGTCTTCGAGTCTGAAGCTAGGCATCTGGAACAAAACAAAGTGGATATGGAAGCAATCAACGAAGGAAGAAAAATCACTACTAAATCAACAGAGAGAGTGGAATATTTGGAACAAGGGTTGATGAGGCTTGAGGGGAAAGATGAGGAAAAGACTTTCAGATTGTCAGAACATGGATGGAAATGAAGGAGGGCATCTAGCAAAGGCTTACCTACTGTTGGATATGCGCGACCTGGGAAATCTGATTGATGGATTCAAGAGAGCCAAGCACGGGGAAGGTCCTTCTGGGACCGAGTAAATTAGGAAATGATGTTCTTTACTACTTTCTAGCTTAGTTTTAGATTTCGGTTGTAATAAGGCAAATGCCATTAGTAAATTTCTTATTATTGTCATTCTAGTATGGATTTGATTTGTTTTCACATTAATGAAATGACGCAATTATTGCCATAAATTTTCTCCAAGTATATGTGTCACTTAGGCCTACCTCGGGCACAATAAGGTTCCCCAAATTAGGACACAAATTTATTACATAATTTGCAAAGCATGTTCAATATTGCAAGCATTCTTTCGATATCCCTTATTGACTTGGTTACCGTTGTTTGTTTTTGTTTCTTTTGATTATTCCCATTCCCCAAGGTTAGTTCGTGCATACTGGCATTGCCCGTATATCACACTAGATCAAGAGGTCCTCCACCTCCTCCTCCACCAAGTGATCTTAAAGGCAAAAGCAAAGGGAAAGGAAAAATGGACGATTTAAGCGGTATCAGAAAGGACAATGCAGAGAACTTTGAAACTTCGGATGGTCGGAGTACTCCAGCACAAAATGAATTGGTCCTACGCCTGGAACAGAAAATACTGGAGCTACAAGGAGAACTTGAGAAGGTCCTGAACTTGGAAAACCTTTCCCTCACCCTAAATGTCCCTGATATCAACCAACAAAACACAAATGCCCAAAACCTGGCACCTCCACAAACCACGCAGAACCAAAATCCACTGCCAAACCCTCTCGCACTACATCAATACACCACACCTACTCAGAACCATAACCCTCCACCAGTACCTACTCCTCCACAACACCATCACCTTCCAACTCAATACCCACAAACCACCACTTACCACACTCCTCAAAATACACCGCAGCCTACTCCTGATCCCCAAAACTCAACCAACAACCATCATTATGCCCAGATTCCAGGAGTCCACCAAAGCAATACCATATATGTGGAAACTTTACCCCACACCCCACAACAAACCCTATATATATACCGGAATCCATTAAAGAAGGACCTGCTCATCAAGAACAGGGCAGAAGAACTCAAGATGCTCACTGGCAGAGTTCAGAGTGTCAAGGTGGCAAGGGCATTGAGGGTTTGAATTATGAGGACTTGTGCATTCAACCAGATGTAAAACTGCCGGAGGGTTACAAACTTCCCAAGTTCAAAATGTTCGATTGAACTGGTGATCCAAAAGTGCATCTAAGAACATACTGTGACAAACTTGTAGGGATTGGCAAAAATGGATGAATTTGTATGAAGTTGTTCATGAGGAGCCTCACTGGAGATTCTTTTTCTTGGTACATCAACTAGAAACCAAATAAATGGTTTAATTGGGTGAGCATGGCGTCAGATTTCATGAATCGGTTCAGGTTCAACACAGGAAATGCATCAGACGTTTTCTACATTCAAAACCTCAAGAAGAAACCAACGGAAACCTTCCGCGAGTATTCTACTCGATGGAGGTCTGAGGCCGCGAAAGTAAGACTGGCACTTGAAGAAGAACAGATGAATAAGTTTTTCGTCAGAGCTCAAGACCCGTAGTACTACGAAAGGTTGATGGTTATTGAAAACCATAAATTTTCTGACATCATCAAGCTGGGAGAAAGTTAAGAAGAAGGGATCAAAAGCGGAATGGTGACAAATTTTGAAGCACTCCAACCCACAAATAAAGCTTTGCAGTCAGGAGGTATCTCCAAGAAGAAAGAAGTGGGTGCAATAATGGTAGCCAAAGGTCCGAAGTCTCCTCTAACATACCAAACACCTCCACCCACATACCAGCCTTCACCCCCCAGGTACCAACAACCTACTGCCACCTACCACACTTATAACACACAACCCGCATATTACCACTTTCCACCACCAACCCGCCAAAATTACCAAAAACCAAGACCAAATTTTGACCGCAGACCACCCAGACAATACACTCCGATTGCTTTCTTGTGCTAGAACTTTAGCTCGGAAACACAAAAGTATTGTATGCACTTTTTTTAAAAGGCCGGGCTCGGAATTATTGGAAGAATTCTTAACGTCGGAATACAAATCAGATCATGATATGATCAAGTTCTTTCTGGGTCGTCTCACACCTTCTAATTGGTATTTATCTCCAAAATATTTGGAGAGACCAACTCTACGAGAGACTGAAGGTTGCCTGTTATGTCACTCCCATTCCCACTATTGCTATGGAAAACTCTTCTCAGTGGATTAATCCAAACAAGACATGTGCCTATCACTCAGGCATGAAGGGTCATACCATTGATGAGTGTCACACTTTGAAGGACAAGATTCAAACATTAATTGACACCAAAGTCATACAGGCAAAGAATACTACACCCAATGATCGTAACAATCCTCTACCGGATCATAGAGGTGAGGGAGTAAATAGAGACCGATGAAGAATAGGATCCAGAAGGGTCAATTGGACTCATTCGGGAGGGCGCTGATCTTTAAACATCTTCAGTCACCCTCACGCCTATTTTATTCCAAACCCAAGCACTAATTGAAGTTGAGTTAGCCGCACCAGCTCTGTTTAAAGTCAAGGTAACCACACCCTTCACCGTAATGGTAGCACCTACGCCATCTTATAAGTCTGATGCCATACCACGGGATTATGTTACGGAAGCAAGAAGGAAAGGAAAAGCGAAAATGGAAGAAACAGGTGCAGCACTAGGCATGACTAGAACCGGTAGGGTTTATACACCCGAGCACTTGGGAGGAACAAGAAAAGAAGCTGTATCTAAGCCGCCTGTCATTGAGACCGACCCGGACGACCTTTGGAGAAAGGTGCAAGCGAGAGAATACTCTGTGGTTGACATTTGAACAAAACATCAATTTTGCATCATTATTTAGTTCACAAATCTATACAAGCGTTTTTATAATTTTCCATAATTTTTAGAGATTTAAATTAATTTTCTTGCATTTATATTATATAAATATTTAATAATTATCTCTTTAAATTATTTGTGATGACTTAATCATCCAAATTATTATTTTTTCATCCTCATACATTTTTCCTAATATTTTCACTTTATTTTGTATAATTACATTAGCATTTCAAGCTATTTATCTAATTTTGCATTAATAGCTTATATTCATATACAAATGCTCCTTCTTTATAATGTTTGTGTCAAAAAAAATAGCATTTTATATTTTTATAATGCCAAGTCATTATTTTTAATCATTTTAGTGCATAAAAACAATGTTTATTCATTTACGAATTATTTTTGCTAAATCATGTGTGTTTAAAAGGCTGGCCCAATTTTAAACTAATTTTCGGACCAAAATTAGCCTAGTAACCTAGCACAATAAATCCAAGCCCAAATCATACCCAACCTGGTCGGACCCCCTTTAAAATAACCTTCCACGCTTCCCCATTTGATCTTGGCTGTTGATCTCAAATGATCAACGGCCTATAATTAACCTACTCGTTTCTTTATATCCCCTTACCCCAAAAACCCTAACCCATTTCTATTAACCCTCTGCCCCTGAAATCCCTAGAACCCCTTTGTTCTCTGAAGAACCCTAATCGTCGCCCTCTCCGATTCTTCCCCTAATCCCGTTAATAATGGGATTCTCCCATTATTTACTTACCATATTAGTGTTCCCACGCTACTGGGTGTTTCTCTATGGTATTACATAAGTACTTGCTCTATTTTGGCAAGTGTAAACCTCTGAATCAAGGGAGATTATCTTCACCCTTCAAAATCTAGACGATATCTCGTCCATATGCATTCAATACCACGCTATGTGAGTCCGATTTTAGCAAGATCTCTGTTGATTTGTGATTTCCCTCTTGAACTAGGGTTTACCCGTTTTCTCTCCTAAATTGATCTGAATCGATTTTGCACGCTCTCTTTCCTTATTTTAGGTTTTATTTACTTTGTTCCCTTGTTTATTCGTCCAATGTTTCTACTATATAAACCCCTCCCCATTCCCCTTTGTGTGAACACTTTTATCGATATACTTTCACTAGAAAATTGGAGTTTTGTTATGTAATTCCCTCATTCTCTTGTTATGTACTTCATTTTGGCCGACTGAAAGCCATGGCCACTGAGATTCTGTTATTCGAACTTTCTCTTGGTGCGAGCATTACCCGGAGTTCTTTTGAAGCTCTTGGGAACTTTGACGCATTGAGATTTTGGGTTCTTATGGAATTTTTTATCTTTATTGTTGTTCATTTAACTGGTAAGTTACTTGACTTTTGCAATTTCATCCCTATGTATCTTTGATTTGCATGTGTTCTTACTTATGAAATCCATTGCTTAATGTGTTTATGGGTTACTTTTATGCACCACTCTGTTAACTTTACACGCATTTTAAGTCTCTTTAGCATTTAACTACTCTTAATGATGCTAATTCTGAGATTGTCTATGTCTAACTTGGATAATTTGAACCTTCCTAAGCTCGCTTAGTTAGTATATTGATGCCTGAATGTTCATGAATATGCTTACTTGCTTTGTCCTGAAACTCTGTAATAAATGCCTCACATTTGTAATAACATGTGTTAAGACTTCTGTTATTACTTATAACTTTTCTCTCTGATATTGTGTCACTCGGCATGCTTACTCGATCCCATACCCCTTTAGTGAATGCTTGTGATTTTAGAATAGTTATCTCAGTCTGCTTTCCCTACCATATTTGAGTTTTTGTTTCATGATATTAGGATGAATCCTTGGTATAACTGGACCTTCTTTAGTTAATTAGTCTACTGTGTCAATTCCTGAATGCTTACATCTGCTATTTGACATGAGTTTACTTTCCACTCTGTTCTGAATCTCTTTAATGATAGTCTTGCATATGTAATGTGTTCTAATTTGTGTTGAGACCTTTTCTATTGACTATGACTTTGCCTCTCTGCTAATATGTTCCTCAGTATGCCTTTGACTCACTTGATGCCATGTTCCTTCTGTGATACTTGGCTCATCACAATGCGTTTTCCCCATCATGTCTAAATGTTGTCTTGTTTCTTGATAATGACACTAGGATGTATACTTAGCATAATTCCAAACCATGTTTCAACTTGTTTAGTATCATGCATTTGTATATGATAATCGTTGTCTATCCTACAAACTTATTCTTTCCTTAACTCTTTCTATATGTGACTGTCTATGTGTTAAGTGTTGAACCTGCTTCTAAGTCCCTACAGAACTTGCTTCTAAGTCCTGTGACTTGTTTGATTAGCTGCTTTGTATGCTCAACTTTGCTATGTATAGTTTAAGTTATAAGTGTATCCTTCAATTCCTGTCCCTCAACCATTGTCCACTCTCCCTCATTTGTTACATATGCTATCTTGAACCTCTCATTCTTAGCCGGCTAAAAGCCAAGGCTACCAAGGCTCTTACTACTGACCTCCCTAGTGTGAGCACTGCTTGGAATCCATTTGAGACCCTTGTGAACTCTGACACACTAGGATTTGGGTCTTTAATCACTCCCTGAAACTTGAACCACCCCACTAAATACTTTCTTCCTATTATCTGTTGAATATCTAAGTTGGTTGGTTTAAGTGACTCAATGCTTGGAAATATGGTTATATGATTTGGCTTTGGGCTCTTCTACAGATTATAGGTTGTGTTGATGAATATGGCTCCTTGTTGGAAGTCTGGGTATGCTGCATGAGAATTTTTGAAGGCCCAAATAGTGTTGGGTATTTATTTTGGGCCTGCTGTGAGCCTACTGTCATTATTTGTATAATATTTGTAATCTTATTCATTATTGGGCATGTAATAATTTTGTAATAAACAATTAGGGTGTTAGTAAAAATGGGGAGTGGGTAGATTCTTAATATTTTCGTACTAAAGGGGTAGACAACATGCCTATAGGACTCAGTGATTTACTTGCTATATATGTCATTCAATCACTATGTGCACTATAGAAATCATGTCATTAGGGGAAGCACACACACACTGTCTGCTAGCAAAAATGAATTCAAAATGCTGCAATTATGCTTACTGTTGTGTGCTACTAGAAAATCTACCTATAGGAATAAATGTCGTTGATTTTCTTTCAATTCGCATCAGCACATTCACTAGAAATCATGCCTATAGGATTCCGATTATTCTGTTTGCCACTGTTCACCTAGAAAATATGCCTATAAGGTTAAGGTATGACAATAAAATCGGCTTCAAGTGTTAATCGTTAGAGATCCTGCCTATAGGGTATAATTACTCGCCCTAACTTGTTAATGTTGAACTTCTCAAACACTGTTTATTGTTTATTCATGATATTGTTAGAAAGCATGAGTAATTCTAGCGTTTTTCTCCTATAGATTTCACTATCATTTACTGCGTAGATCACCTAGACATAGCACATATAGGTTTAATAACTTGAAACCTGCAATCTCAATAATTAGCTTGCGACAACTGTATAATCGTGTCTATGAGAAGCACCTTGCATCTGAAACTACCTGTATGCTTTAATTCAAAGTCACCTAAAAATCATATCTATAGGGCCTAAGGTTCTTAATTTTGAACTACCTAACCTGAGCATTTGTTTCGTGTGCATTTGTTGCTTAGGTGTGGAGGTTAACTTGAGCTCTTAACTGCCCATATTTGAAGTCCAATGTGTTTTTGCATGTCGACTAGTTTTAACATTTTGAGCAGCCTAGGTAAGGTCTAGAACTACCTAAATAGAGGTCCAAAACCTCTTGGACCATAGGTATGGGACGGGTAGTGGATGCATAGGGAACGACTTAGAATTGAATTAGAGCGCTTTTAGGTAAATAACTTTAACATAGTAATCGGGTAGCAGGAGATGATAGTTTGTGCCCGTTGAATAATATGAGTAACTCCCTACCTTAAGGGAGTTGCGAAATATTATTTATGTTGTACGGGGTGATCCTTTAGGCTAAAAAACTTAGAACCCCTCTCCCCCTCCCCCTTCCTTTCTATGTTTTCTATTAGAATTGGAATAATTTGTATCTCTATATTCGTATTAAGATTTTTTGTAATAAAATTCTTTGACTTTTATATTCTCTTTGCTTATTTGGTCACTTAGCCTAATCCACATAATTTTAAGTTTTGTCGGGACCCATAGTTGTGGACCTCGAAGAGTGCCTAACACCTTCTCTTTGAGGTAATTTGAGCCCTACTCGATCTTTGGTGGCGTTGACTAGTCAAACAGAGTTATCTGCACAATAGGTGCCCTAACGCACATTAAAAATTGTTAGGTGGTGAATCTTCTTTTAGCACTCTATCTCCCATTCTAAAAAGAGTTCACGACGTTGAAACCTGCTTTCGCGAGAAAGCAGGGCGCGACAAGCGAATCTTCCCACATCAAGATGAAGTCAAGGGAAAGTTTTCACCCAACTGGCAGAGTCCCTATATGGTTCATCGGGTACTGATAGGAGGAGTACTTATACTTGTAGAAATGGACGGAGAGATTTGGCCAAAACCTATCAACTCAGGCGCAGTCAAAAGATACTACATTTAGGATTGCTCGCATTTCTTCACTTGATGTAACTGAACTACGCTTGACCTGATTCCCGTTTAAGAGGGGATACGTAGGCAGCCCTGTGGGTTCAGTCACATCTTAATAAAATCTTCATTTTCCCATGATCAGAAATTGGGGCAAGATACCAAGTTCATTCGACATCGTCATGTGTGGAACAGCCGAAAAGTATTGTCAGAAGTATGCATTTAAACTGGGCAGAATTTTGAGGAGGACCCTCAAAATTCCAAAGCAAGGAGGTTGCAATGTCTCTAAATGTATCACAATCACCGGTTCATCTAAATTTTTTGATCTTACTATAATACATTTCAAACAACTATATTTTTTGCAAATAATTTGTCAAATGCATACATATTTTTCGAAAACTTTATTTCTATGACAGCTAAATGTTACCCAGGGAAACTCAAACAGGACCTCAAGACTAGAAGGCAAAGCAAGGAGCCAAGAGCACGAACCATCCTTTCCCTCGCAGAACTCACAATTTTTCTTTGGATGCAGGCACAATGAACACAACAGGAATATTCGCAAATACATACATACAACAAAATCACTACCTTCATGACGACGAGTTACCAAATGAAAACACATCCAGCTAAGAAATACTTTACTCTCTCACTATCACTCATGGCTTTTCCTGCATAAGGCTAAGCACTGCCTTTCCCCGCATGAGACTAAGAATTGTCTCCACTTCTTGCATAAGGCTAAGAATTTCCTCCATAATTGCATAAGGCTAAGCACTTCCTACATGAGACTAAGCACTGTCTCCACTTTTTGCATTAGGCTAAGCAATGCCTCCGAAATTGCATAAGGCTAAGCACTGCCTTTCTTTGCATGAGACTAAGCATTGTCTCCATTATTTGCATGAGACTAAGCATTGTCTCCATTCTTTGCATGATACTAAACATTGTCTCCTATTTTAGCATGAGTCTAAGCATTGCCTCCATAATTGCATAAGGATAAGCACTACCTGCATAAGACTAAGCATTGTCTCCTCTCTTTTCAATGAGGCTAAGCATTGCCTCCAAAATTGCACAAGGCTAAGCAATGTCTTTCTTTGCATGAGACTAAGCATTGTCTCCATTCTTTGCAAGAGACTAAGCATTGTCTCCTTTTTACTACATGAGACTAAGCATTGTCTCCATTTATTGCATAAGGCTAAGCATTGCCTCCATAACTGCATAAGGCTAAGCACTGCATTTCCTTGCATGAGACTAAGCATTGTCTCCCTTCTTCACATCGAGCTAAGCACCACCCTCATCTCATACAGGACTAAACCTTGTCTTGTCCCATCCTCTCATATAACCAAGTATCACATGTTTCTTTTATCAAATGATCAATACTGTCATATCATTGCATTTCATGGGCTGAAACATAGCCATTTTGTCCAAAGGCGTCATAGTCCGAAGGCACCATCTTCAAAGCCAGGAGATACCATTCCATGGCCTGAGGATCTATCGAGACTACACATCATTATTCAAAGGCATCATAGTCCAGAGGCACCATCCTTATAGCCCGAGGACACCATTTCATGGCCTGTGAATCCTTTATCATACGTTTCATGGCCCAGGACGTCATGGTCTAAGGACATCATCCTCACTTTCCAAAAACAACCTTCATGGTCGAAAAAGGAATCTGCATCATGTTTAAATAACTGTATATGTTTGTGTGCACCATGTCTTGAGTTTTGCAGGTAACTCGGGAGGTAACTGTTCTGCAAACAGGAGCAATCCTCGCTCCGATTTACATTCACATCCTTTGACTACTTCAAACGTAACCGACATTGCCTACCTTTCATTCTATGACCGTTCAGATATCTTCTCATGATACGCCCGCAACGTTCATTTCACATTCATGACTCCGCTTACGGTACTATCCTACCCAAAAAAATCCTTTTCAAAGCATGCAATCACTCTTATAACAACTCCATCGATTTCGTTCGTCGTTGGATCCAGAACTACACACGGCATGATTCCTGTAATACCAGTGATATGTAGGCAACTCAGGAACCAGGTTTCGGCCCCCATTTAAAAAAAATCACATCACTCCGGCTCAATTCGGCCAAAATTGATCATCATTTTCTTTACCCGACAATTCTTTTATCATTTCTGGATAAAGAGGGGCAGCTGTTGATACCCAATTTCGCCCTCATATTTTTTTAAATAGCATATATACTTCCATGATGTCAGTTTGCATCATTATTTAATTTACAATCATTTTCTATAATTTTTCATAATTTTTAGAGCTTTAAAATTAAATTTCTTGCATTTAAATTACTTGAATATTTACTAATTATTCCTTTAAATTATTTGTGATGACTTAGTCATCCAAATTTATTATTTGAATCCATATATATGCTTCAAATATTTTTCACTTTATTTCATATAATTATATTAATATTTTAGGCTATTTACACAATCTTGCAATAATAGCCTATATTTTGTAATTTATTGCATTTGTCATTTTTTAAGGTCAAAATATTTTTTTACATTTTCTATAATCCTCTACTATTGTTTTAAATTATTAGGTTTCATTAATAGTATTTTTATATTTATTTTAGCTATCTTAAATTATTTTTTCCTTTAATCTTTTATATTTTAAAATCTTGCCCAAAAGAGGCCAAATTTCGGACCCAATTCACAAGCCCACACCCTAAACCCTAGCCCAATACCATCAACCCATCACCCCATACCCATTTTTATGACCCGCCTCATTTCCCTTTTAATCCTGATCGTTGATCTCAGAGATCAACGTCTCACAAGCCACCCCCTTTTAAATCCATTAAACCTAAACTTAAACCCTAACCCCATTATCCCACTCCCACCTCCTCTAAAATCTCTCTATCCCGCCTCTCTCGGAATAACCCTAATCACCTTCCTTCACCAATTCATCTCCTAATCCCATTAACAATGGGATTCACCCATTATTTACTTACCATACTTATGTTCCTTCGTTGTTGGTTGCCTCTTTATGGTATTACGTAGTACTTGCTCTATTTTGGCAAGTACAAATCTTTGAATCAAGGGAAATCAACTTCCATCGTTGATATCCAGACGATATTTCATCTATGTACGTTCATGGCAAGGCTATATAGGTCCCATTTGCCAAGATTCTCGGCCGATTTTTGATTTCTGTCAACTAGGGTTTATTTGATTTTCTCCTAATTCGATTCAAAATTGATTTTTGCATGTTATTCTTTCCTTATTTTTGTGATTCAATTGATGTTTTCCTTTTTTGATTTTGGTTAACTGAACACTATAAAACCCCCTTCCTTAGACCTAGTTATCACAGCGACTGCACTCAATATATTTTCCATTCTCGTTCATCTTCTCTGAGACACTTGGCTCTTTGGACGGCTGAAAGCCAAGGCCATAATATTATCAACCTCCTCCAGTGCAACCATTGCTCGGGGCCCTTACGAGGCTCTTGTGAACTCTGAAGCATTGGAGACCTAGGGTTTTTGCTACCAGTATTCTAACCTTCTTGTTCTTTTGCTCGTTTAATTTCGCTACTGGTTAGAGTCTTTAACTCTTGCAATATTAATTATGTTTCTGATGTATATCTATATGCATCCTGGGTATTAGAGGTGTTTAAATTCTATGAGCATGACTTATTTCATTTGTTAGTTGTGAATCCCTATACTGCACTGCCATGATATTGTTCTATACTCCCCTGAAATTTTGTGTTTTTTGATAGTTGAATGCATTTTCAGTATTTGTGATAGATTCCAACTTGCTCTCAGTTTATGTTGGATCAATATGTGTTCTTCACTATATATTGCACTTTTGTGATAATTTTTCTTGTTTTTCCTCTGAAATCAGTCTTGCGATACCTGAACATGTTTGAACTTTAAGTTTCAACGCATGCCTATTATAGGTGTGTTATCTTTTAATGAATCTGACTATCATGACTACTTATGTTTTGTTATAGAATTCTCTCCATGCTTCGCTTTGGGTCTTATACTGAAATTCTTGTGAAATCATCTCATTATTTTGAATGAATTTTTTTATGCCTAGTCTTGTGTTTATTCAACTATTCTTTGCAAACTGACCATGACTATAGGATCCAACACTGCTTTAGATTCAGCCTAAACATATTTCTTTCTATTTGTAATTCTAATACCCCATTTCCTCGCTTATGTATTGATGTGTAGTTGATCTGCCCTTTCACATGCCATAAGTTCCTGTAGAAACTCTCTTCTATGATTTCTTATTATCATGTTAAGTTTCATGATGTTGGCCAAGCTATACCACTAGTAGTTGATATGTTGTTTGTGATCTTATTCTCGTTAGAACTTTCATGATTAAAACCTTCATATAAAACTTGTGCTCTACTTGCCTCCTCCTGCGATTATACTAGATTGACATCTGAAGTTCTTTAGGTCGGTTCCAAATTTGTTTTATTTTGACACTCTAGGAGGAACGGCTTGCTAGTTCATGTTGCTAAATGATGTCGCTTCAAAAAAAATTGTGAATAAACTTGCCTCACATATGTCTCATGTGATTTCCATTGTCTTATCTGTGTGTCTTTGGTTTATAATTTGCTTATAGCTATAAGGGCTGAGTGTGTGAGCTTAGAATTCTTCTTAACCCAATTCAGTAAGTAGTATTTGATTAAGTTGTTCATTTGCCCTTATTAAATGTGTGAATTCTCTACTTTTGCTTGGTATGGGTCTATGCATGAGTTTGTAATTGGTACACTTCAATTTTCGAGTCAAGTTTGGACTTGAGTTTGCTGCCGGTGCGAAGAATAAGCCTATTGAAGGCCCAGGAAGACCTGGGTTATCTCCTTTGGGCATGCTCTATATGTGGAACTTGTAATCATTTAGATATTGTTATTTTGAAGTTTATTTTCATTCCTTCGCGGGCTTGTAATAAGTTGTAAACAAACAATTAGGGTGTTAGTGAAATTGGGGAAACATGTATATTCTAATGTTTGCATGAAAGGGTAAAAACATGCCTATATGATCTTTCATCTTGCTCAGTATGATCCATTTCTATGTGTTTGTTAGAAATCATGCCTTTAGGATTTAAGGGTTTCATTTTTCTCAATGTGCTCTATTTCACGTGTTTGTTAGAGGTCATGCCTATAGGACGTAAATATTTCACTTGTTCACATGCTCCACTCCTACACGTTAATAATTGCCTATTATATTGCAACATCATGGGTTATTTGCTCAATTTGCTCTATTTACATGTGTTAGATGTCATGCCTATAGGATCATGTTAAGTGATATCAATATTCATGTAGATATCATGCCTATAGAACCATATTTGATGAATTGGTTACTGTTACTGTTATTCCCATCACATTGCTCGCCTAGAAAGCATGCCTATAGGAATGAAGTGTTATAGAACCAGTTTCAATTGCCAACTCTTAGAAATCCTGCCTATAGGATCCTGTTAGTCGCCTAGAAAGTATGCCGATAAAATCAAACGCGGGTAATTTTGAATTGTCAAACAGTTTTACTGCATCATTGCGCAAACAAATTTAGAGATCATGCCCATATGATTTGTAATACCTATGGTCTGCAAATTCGTTGTTCTAAGACAACATCACTTCATGTACGTTTGAAATCAGAATCACATAGAAGCCATGTCTATAGGACTTAAGGACTCTAATTCGTCTTAATTCTGAAATCTGTCTTCTGCCTATAATATGAACTTGCTCGTGTGCATTTGTTGCTTACATGTGGAGGCCAACTTGAGCCATTTACTGTCCTTATGTGTAGTCCTACATGTTTTGAATGTCACTTAGATTTATCATTTTTGAGCAACCTAAGTAAAGTCTAGAACCATCCAAATAGTAGGTCCAAAGCCTCCTGGGCCACAGGCATGGTACGGGTAGTGCACGTATAGGACACGACTTAGAACTGAATTATAACGATTTAGGTAAACAATTTCAACATAGTAATTGGGTAGCAGGAGATGATAATTTGTGCTCGCTGAATAATATGAGCAACTTCTATATAAAAGGAGTTGCAAAGTATTATTTATGTTGCACAGGTGATCCTTTAGGCTAAAAAACTTAGGACCCCTCCCTCTTTCTTTTATACACTTAGTCGCCTAATATAAACCGTTATAGATCTATTCTTGTAAGAGTTGTACCAATTACCTTTGTGTTATAATAAAATGCTTCGACCTTTGTATTCTCTTTTTTTTATTTGATCATCTAGCCTAATTACATAATCCACATAGTTCTAAGTTCGGTCGGGACCCACAATTGTGGACCTCGAAGAGTGCCTAACACCTTCTCTTTGAGGTAATTTGAGCCCTTACCCGATCTTTAGTGACATTGACTAGTCAAACAGAGTTAATGCATACTTAAAATCATTAGGTGACGAGTCTTCTCTTTTAATCTCATTTAAAAGAGTTTTCACATGTCGAAACCCGTTTTCGTGAGAGAAAGGGGCGCGGCATATGTCCTTCTTCAATTCTTCAAAAGCTTGTGTAGCTTCTAAAGACCAATTTAAATTTCCTTTCTTGAGGAGGTGTGACAAAGGCTTGTTGATGGTGGAAAAATCTTTGATGAACCTCCTATAATAGCATGTGAGGCCTAAGAACCCTCGCAATTCCTTGATGGATTTGGGCTGGGCCCAGTTCAACATAGCCACCACTTTGTAATTATCAGTGCTAACCCCTTCGCTGGTGATCACATGACCCAAATACTCTACCTTCTTCTGCTCAAAACTGCACTTGGACCCTTTTACAAACAACTGGTTAGCCTTAAGTGAAGAAAAAAACAAGTTGTAAATGGCGCATACGGTATGCTAGTGAAGCACTATACACCAGTATATCGTCGAAAAAGACCAGCACAAAACGCCTAAGAAAAGGGCCAAAGATTTGGTGCATTAAGGCTTGAAATGTGACCCGAGCATTTGTTAATCCGAACGGCATAACCCCGAATTCCTAACGGCCATGATGTGTTATAAAAGTCTTTTTAAACTCATCACAATCTTTCATACGGATCTGATGGTAACCAGACCGTAAATCCAACTTTGAATAGAAGAGAGCTCCATGCAACTCATCTAACAAATCCTCCACGGCCGGTATGGGGTATTTGCTTTTAATCGTAATCTCATTGAGCTTACGATAATCAACACACATACGCCAACTCGCATCTTTTCTCTTTACTAATAGGACTGGGGAAGCAAATAGGGATACACACTTTGTTACTGTTTACGCCTTGAGAATATCAGCGATAATCTCTTCAATGATGTTTTTCTGCTAAAAAAAGTAACGATGGGACCTAAGATTAATGGGCTTGGCCCTTGGAAATAGTTCTATGGCATGATCATAGTCTCGAGCAGGTGGCAGCCTTTTGACCTCCTGAAATAACTCTTCATAATGGTCCAAAACTTCTAAAATGATGTCACAAACCCCAGCCTTAAGTACCCTCAAATCGAAATAAAAGGGTAATCGTTGCATTTCCCAGTAGAAATTATTGCATACTTGTTTGTTTGGTAACAGTTGCCCATTACCTATTCGAACCATCATGGGACTGCCTAAATCTTGCACATTTCCAGCCCAAATCTTAGCCACTTGAGGGTCCACAAAGCTGTGAGTAGCCCCCGAATCAATTAAGACAGAAACCTTGGGCCCTTTGACCCAACCTACTATTCTGATAGTAGTTGGGTTGTCGCCATGGCCCAACATGACATTCAAAGTTACTACTCATTTTTCATCTCCTTCCTCTGTTACCTCCATTTCTGGTTCGGCGATCTTATCAACAATATCGACAAACTCCTCACGTTACATTGCATTAAGAGCTCAAACCTTACACGGATGACCAGGGTGCCACTTGTCATGGCATTTGTAACACAAGTTCTTCTCCCTTAAGGTCTCCATGGACATGGGTTTTAGGTTTTGGTTCCTTGTTTGTACAACAAGTGGATTTTTGGGATAAGTAATGGCTAAGGTAGGTTTTGGGGTTGGATGCATGTGTGATTCTGAGCTGGGATTTGGCACATAATTGTTGGTAAAGGACATTAAAGGATTTTTCATGCAGTGTTGCCTTTTTTATAAGCTTCCATTAGTGTTTTAGGCTCAGCATCTTGCACTAAAGGTTGGATATGAGGCCTAAGGCCTCCAATGAAGCACAACACATAATATTCTTCATGGACAAAAGTATTAATTAGAGTCAACAAACACCTTAACTCCTAATATTTCCATTTGTTACTATCAACATCAGCAGTCTGCTCCAATCTACATAGTCCTTTAAATGAATGGACATGTAGGTCATTTTTTCCTCGTCCGAGACTTGGTAAAGGTCAAAATAATTTATCGCAACGCCTAAACCAACTTCTGGGATTCAACTCATCAAATTGGGGAAAAGATAGCTTTGCTTTAGGCAATTTCGATGATGACCCAGCTTGGGTCTAGCCCTCCATGACTCGATTTACCCCACCCAGCATTACTAGTTGGAAAATTACCAAATGGAATCGCAAAATTCATGGGTAAGGCTAAAGGATAAGCAAGCGGCTAGGAAAATGGATTAAAGGAGAAGGTGGGACAAGAGTAACTCATAAAATTTTGGGCTAGAGAGGCGGAAATATTCTGAGGGTAATATGGGTGAGTGGACATGGGATAAGAGCCCGTGGGAGGAAAGGTTGTGTGGCCATTGGGTATGAGGACGTAATAGGACGAAAAGATGTAGCTGAGGGATTGAGAGTAGGATTTGAGATGGAGCTCAAAATGGGAATCGTACGATTTGGTGGTGATGTTGTGTTGGCAACTCGATTCCCAGTAATGGAAAGAGGAGAGAAAGGTAGAGTGTTATCTCTAATGTTACCACCCACTGATGATTGCCCTGCCTCTACTATCGTCCCTCTATGAATGCCGGCGACCTTACTTTGGCTGTCCATTCGTAACAGTAGCTCTTCCATACGTCTAGTTGTATCTGTAACTTCCACCATTTTCATATATCGTAACTCGCTTGTTTCTCTTCCATTTGGTCATTCGTTTCCCCGATTCTTCAATGAAATTCTGAAGTTGAGCTTCGACGCGTTTCACTCTGTCTTCATCAGGCGAATTTCTTTGCTTATCCACCATGGTGGTTGCCAGTGCTCTGATACCAAAATTGTAAGAGAAAGAAAATTGGAAAATGGCAAAATAAGGAAATTAACAGAAAAGAAAAATGTTCATTTCATTCACGACAACACATGTGTCTATATTCTAGAACCTCCTAAAGACTCATTATTGCAAAGACTAAGTTGGACTCAATATGGACTTAATGTCAGTTAGGCCTTATTAAAGAGAACTAACATGGGTTGATCCCTTCTCACCCGCAAGACCCAACTCATAACATAGCCATTGTTACATAACTCAATAAAAGGAAGGGGGGAAATCGTGCTTTATGTCTAATTTAGAAAATACTTACTCGTATTCAGTGTTTATACCAAATTACATCAATTTATTATGACTAAGTGATAAATTGAGGTGAGAAAACATACTAACTTTGGTTAAGTCGTAAAAGTGTACACAGAAGACATATGCCATGCATTTATTGATTTAACATAAATATCAAAGTATAAATAAGTATTTCCAGTCGAAAACAATAGGTATCCATGAATTCCATAATCATCAATGGTCATGTTTCCTGGTAACCCATCCCAGACCATTCTTTCTCTAAAGTATTTCATAGTATATCTCTAGTTTTTGCAGATTTTGACCAAATTTTCACTCTTGCGATTGGATTAGGTAAAGATGCAGAGAATAAGAAGTAAATATTGCACGGGAGCCTTATTTGGTCACACTCATTTAGCCTATACCTATAATTTTAAAATTATTTAATCTATACCCTAATTTTTATAACTTCAGACCCGTCGTCGCCTCCTCTTCTTCTTCCTGCGACCTATGCGCTCCTTTCTTCCTCTTCTTCTTCTTCTTCTTTTCTCTCAAATACATGAGACTCTGTGTAAGTATTATTGATTGAATATGAAATATACAGTGATTTAGCACTAGAGTATGAGTTTTGCGGTAAGTACGTTGTATTATGTTGAATATAAGAACACGGGCCCAAGATCGAATACCAATAGCAGGGTTACATAACCTGGTTATCGTAGTGAGATTAACTTTTTGGATGCATCTTATTTCACTGTCTCCAATTTCATAATGGGAAATTATTGGCTGCCTTGGACCGGAGTCCCTTACACTAGTGATTTATATTTATAAGCAAGAACTTTTTTTTGGTCTTTTATTTAATTTGCTTGTGTTCTTCGGCTAATTCCAAGCGATCATTGTATCTTCTTGATTTGTTTGTTTGCCAGTTTAGTTCTTTGAATTTTTATAATAATTTCATTATTTCAAGGAAAGATGCCAGGTCAATAAGATACTGGAATTAACTGTCTTTATTATCATTACATTTACAATTTTGTCTGAAGTTTGCAACTATTGAAGTTCAAATATAACAAGCTAATTTTGTCTAAAGTTTGCACCACAAATTGAAAATTTTCAGATTACTTTGTCTGAAGTTTACACTACAAACTGAAGAACTCCAGACTATAATTTGCCTAAAGTTTGCACTATGAACCGAAGTTTTTCGATTTTCTTTGCAAGTCAGGCCAAACTTCAGGCGAAAATATTTGAAGTTTTGCTTTACAAGGTCACATTTCAGGCAAAAAATTCTGAAGTTCAAACTTCAGACATAATTTTTTGCTATTTCAGGCAAGTTATCCGAAAAGTATGTAGACTTGTAATTTTTTATACAAAGGGGTATAAGTTCAATAGTGATCCCAAAATTGGGTATAGGTGCAAATACCCCGAATAAGAAGAGACAAACGGCAAAATTTTATAAGGCTTTTTTCTCTGTAACCCACACCAAAAATTATTTACATTCGCTAGCCGAAAAGTATATAAAATTTGTATACTTTTTATATATAATATACGAAATGTGTATATATATAAAAAAACATATACATTTTTCGACTACTATTTCGAAAACAGCTATACAATATCATTTTCCCAATTTTTATGTCACAAAAGGTATGGCATTATTCACACTTCGAAAGTACTTTAAAACACTCAAAACATTACATGAATTATCAAGGTCGGCATTTATTTGGTGTGTGTATATATATCATTTTCTTTCTTTAGGGAAAAATGTTCATCCTGTCTTAGACCATATTCTCAATCATATTAGATATCAATAATAGCATTCTCCTTGAAAGAGACATGAATTATAAAACTCAAGTACAACTGCTGGCAAAATAAACAGTCATGATATCGAACCAATAAGAATTCTGATTATCTTCCAATGGGAGTATTTTACACAACGAGAACACAGTTTTACAAATAAAATGAAGTTAAGAATTTCCATTTCTATTTTCTCTCCATTATTTCTGGTGTTCAAATTTCAATAGTTCAAAACTGAATCTCATTCCATACAAACTGACAACAAAGGGCAAATCCCACATCAGGAAAATATTCCACAGAGCAGAAATCTTCCACAGCAGATTTACTGCCGACGTATAGCTAATGTAGAATGGAACTAGCTAACTTGAGACAGTGGATATCTTCTTCCACCTAGCCAAGAATTGGTTTCCTACTTAAGCCAATAATTCAAGTTAGTGAAGCACTAATGTATGACCAGTTTGCTTCACCTAACTTGTACTTAATTAAGGATCATATTTGCAAAGGTTCTCGAAGCCCATGTATTCATGGCGCTGGATCTTCCCAATCATGTTCGAAATTCCAACCCCACCTGTCAAACCAGAAAAGAAACTTTTAACACCCAATTCAATCTGAAACTGTGAATGAAGTGTTGATTCAACCTAGAGGATGTTCAAATTTTGATGCTGCTTCTAAGAACTGCAGAAAATAAATACGTACCTAGTGAAATTGCACTCACGAAAATTGTGAAGGCGAGTATGAAGATGATAAGTGATGCTCTTCCAAGTATCACAATCATCCTCCTCACAACATGTTGCCCAACTAAAGCAGCAACAGTTGCCACGGCAACAAAGTACGCAGCTGCGGCAAGGATACAACTTTTAGTTCCTATATAAAGGTGAAAAATCTACCTTATAACCGCTAATTTAAGGGATCAGCACACACATACCATAAGGAACTGGGAAACGTTTTAGAAGGTAATACTCTACAACAGACATTGATGAGGAGAACATCATTGCAAAGGTGGCAGTGGCACTTGAAACCTAATAGCAGAAAACACAGTTACACGAGACAATGGTTATAAAGTATGACAAGAAGTTGAATAGATATGAAGACAGATCAAGTAAAAAGATCTTCCAAAACTCGCTTGAGTTCAGCCATGGACACTTCAGTGAAGGAATATTGGTAGCTTAACTCTTTGCTATTTGTACTATCCAACTACCAACTGAATTTTGAAAATATACACACACAGCTTTATAATTGTATAAAGACTACAAAGCATGGATGCTTTTCATCCTTATCACAAAAAAAATAGTCTGCTTTTCATAAATACCGCTGCTAAAGACAATGCATCAAACTACTCATTTTACTGTAATTCATATTTGTAATGCAATCAAGCAAAAACAAAAAAAGAAAACCTCAGCCGCATAGGGGAATAAACAAAATTATGAGAAACTTCAAAGATGACAAGAAAAGCTCTTTTAGTTGCAAGATTAACACGAGTATACAGAAGTATAGCTAAAACGAAACATGGAAGGAAAAATGGGAAACGATTCATGCATGAAGCTAGAGGAAGATGATACGTGAATGTTATAATACACAAATACTATTCCAATTTGTCGAGAAACTTTCTCGAAGTATCCAAGAGTTATGCTGAATTCTACACTTCAAAAAGGCAAACCCCTCATAAACTTAAGTGAACATTATTCAGCACAGATTTTTATAGGTGAAGTCAATGTTTCTATTGACCACGGAAGTTGTTGACAATTAAGAGGCATGTATATACATTACTAAGAAAATAATAACTGAAATCGTCTCTAACAAAAATCTTTAGGCCAGCTTTCTTAAATCAAGATATTTGGGGCACCTTATCTTTGACTCTCACTGTTTGACTTTCTCTTTCAATACAGGAAATCAAGAATTCGTCTGTGTTTCTAACATACTTAAGATCCCTTTGACTTTGGATCCAAAAATTTAAGTGCTGGAAAGCATGGATTGAAAACTTCAAATTGTCTTTTTGAGTACCAACTCATTAACTTCTGAGAATTTCCAAAAGGTTTGTTGCCCATACACAAGTTTGGTCTGGCTTAGATTTTATTGCTTAAGCCACCATAAATCTCAGGCGGATCAGCCTGCAGCCCTAGCCTCCCAACTTTGACGAACCAGTTGTCCAATTTTGTGGCTATTTCAGTTTCTAACAATGCCATTCGGTCGTGGTAAGAACATGATCATTAAATATTATCAACCTCTAAAAGACTCACACCCTGGCATATATCAGATAGCTATTAAACCTGACTCAACAATAGCCCATAACAGAGCAGGGAGCATATGGGAACCTCATTTCAGGAGAAACATGCAGGACTGGGAACTTGATGAACTCTTTGACCTATACAGAATTCTTGAAGGCTTTACAATAAACCCCCAAATCTCAGACAGCCTAAAGTGGGGTAATTTTTGCAAGGGTGCATATACAGTGAAGGCAGGATATAGCAAATTGTGTGCATCAAATGGAATGATTGAGAAGTGGCCATGGAAGCATGGAGGTCAAAACTACCTACAAAAGTAATGTGCTTCTCTCTGACTGCCCTCAGAGATGCTATCTTGACCCAGGACAACTTATGCAGAAAAAACTTTCAGCTAGTAAATAGATGTCACATGTGCCGCAACAACTCAGAATCATTAAACCATCTTTTTTTGCACTGTTCAGTGGCAGCAGATATATGGAATATGTTTTTAGCAGTTTTTGTATCAGTTGGTCTACTCCTCAGAATATTAAGAAAGCAGTTTAATGTTGGTGTTCTTAGAAAGTTGGCAAAACCATCAAGAAGATCTGGCAAATAATCCCAGCATGTATTTTTTGGTGTATTTGGACAGAGAACACCAGATATTTTGATGGTATTTCAACTGCCAATAACCTCTTGAAATCTAAGTGTTTGATGAACCTTGTTAGTTGGAATAACCTTTCCCCTGTAAATGATGTTATTCCCCTCTTAGATTTCATTAGCTCTCTTACTATGGCTTAATAGTCATATTTTTGGTTTTGGTTAACTCCCAGTATATAGGTGTTTTTGCATTAGGAGTTAACCAAGGCTTTTCAGCTTGTACTTTTGCTGCATCTTCGTGATGCCTTTAATGCAACACCTTACTTCATAAAAAAAAATATTATTGGCCGAAATAAAACTCAGCAAAGCATAACCAGCAAAACAAACCAACTACAGATTGGTAGCATTTGTGCACCCTAGTGTATGAAGAAAAGAATTTTTTATTTTTGTTCCATACCACTTAAGGATAACAAATAAACATACCTGAGGAGGAACACCCAGCTCCAAAAACATAGGGCCCATGATAAATCCTCCGCCCAAACCAAGAAGTCCGCCTACCATACCAGCTACTACTCCAAAAAAGCAATAAACAATTAGTTGCAGCACCCGGAAGTTAGCTCCTTGGTCTCCCTTGGATTCAATTCTTCTCCAACCCTTGTATAGGCTAATAGCTTCATAAGATGATACGCCAAGGGCAACTGGGATCTGCAGGACATTGAATGAGTTCATGTTCACTGCTAAAACAATTTTTGGGATTTTCGAGTTTGCGTCAACCTTTAACATAGAAGATAAACACAAACCTGCAACAGGTTCACCACCCAATATAGTGCTGTACAATTGTCTGTATAATTCTATTTCCACAACACAAAAGGCCAGTTAGTTTACAAAATTAACAAAAACTTAAAAAACAATTGAAACTCAAAGCACCATTGCTGAATATGCATAGGATCATAAACAAAGGATATAGATACGAAAGAAATGAAAACCTTGCCAAGTTGCAGTCCTAGAAATGCAACCCAAACAAAAGACAGGAGTCCAACTTCCTTCCAGCAAACGTTCTCCAGGATAGGCACCTAAAAAGACATAGCTTATTAGATCAAAACCATCAGGATATTATCATTTCAAGATCTAAGATGTGTCACCTCAGGTTCGGAAGAATCTGTTCCTTTCTTTTCAGTGTCATCGCTGGAACCACCAGGAAGGAGCTTGTATTCTGCTTCTTCACCAGCGCCTAGCACAAAGAACCAGATAAAAGGAAATGAAAAGAACACTGAGATTGAAAGTCCATTAAACACATTTATAATAAAGAAGTTGTTTCTATAACCTACCATTTGTGCCTGACTTTTTCGCAGCCTCAGCCTCCTGAAGCAAGAAAAACATATGATTATCAAAAACTAACACTTCACAAACATGGCCTTTTTTCAATGGGACAAGGCACCTCGATACCAGGAATAATATCACATATATAACATGCTATTTACTGTACAGAATGGCTGCCACTAGAATAGGTGAAAAGAAAGAGCAAAAGTACAAACAATTCAAACATGTTGTTTCAGTGTATAGATTACACTATTCAAATAGGAAGAAATTCTGCATTAACCTTTTTCATGATAGTCTCTTTCTTCCATGTATCAACCCCTCGCAAGAAGGCCTTGGTTGATGTAGCTGCAACAATTTTGTACATTCAGAAGTTTTGTTGGAGCAGTTGGTAAAGGAAACATGAAACTTCGAGTGCAGTCTTACCGATGAAGAGTATTATTAGCAGAACTGTGACCATCCAGTCAGCAAATATCACATTGAAAGTAACTCCAATACTAATGCCAAGCATCAGCATTGGCTGGATGAGCACAGCCAAGTCATAATCAATAATAGGCATATCAATTGTTGGATGCCTGAGCTTTAGATTATAGTAAACAGTAGAGACCGAAGCTCCCATGATCATACCTGACAAACCAAGAGTAGATCTGTGAGTCCCTTAACCAGGAGAGAGCAGCTAATAACAGAACATGAAATTCAGAAATTAAGACTTGCTACTACATTGTGCTGATAGTGTGAAAATCTCAGGGGGTTTTACACTTATCCTGCCTAAAGGGAAAAGAGAAGGGAAAAAGCATCTATCAGGGAGTAAATTATCTAAAATATACACCTTGTCTTATCTAGCTAGTAGGTTCTGTTTACAAAATCCAAATCACGACTTAAGCTAACGACCCTACTATTACAGAAAGGGAAAAGTATATCCAACATTATGCCAACATAAGATAACTGAATTTCGATCAAGGACTGTGGAGGGCAATGAAGAACCTCTTCCAATGAAAACTTGAGTAAGAGTTTTTCCAGGCAAAAAGTTCAGGGTCTATTAACTTATTTCTCATTAAGTTCCAACTGTTTTCTCTTTTTAGCATTAAGTTCCTTCACTTCAGTAATCATGGGCAAGTCCAGCAGGATCAGCAAAGAATCTTCACTTCACAAAATAAATACACACTACAATTTGTGAAGCCATTGAAGACATGAAACTAACAAACAATTTCCTAAAAAGTCAATGTTATACTAGTGCTCCCTATCTTACACTTTGAAATTGCAGTAGATGATTTTGGATCAAATCCAACGATAAGAGAAAGCATAGGTACAAATATGCCACCACCACCAACACCACCTACACTCCCAAATGCTGCTCCCAAGAATCCAATTATGGAACCGACAACAATTTTCCATCCAAATTTCATATCCTGCAATGACATTCAGTAGCGACATTCAGAACTTCCATTGTCAACCTAGTCAAAAGGATTAAACCAAACAGTAGCCTACTGAATATATCCGGGCAGCTATAAAAGTAGAATATTATAAATCAAAATGGCTCATGAATGTAGCAGTTAAATCATAGCTCAGATTTCCAAAATGCCAACATCTTAGAGGTCAGAAACATCAGCTCACATAACTACTCTAGAATGTAAACTTCACTTTGACCATCTTACTCATACATCTTAGTCATATGCATTCCATTTTTTTTCTTTTGCCGATCAGTTTTCGAACATATGTTTTCATTCCTTTTCTCTTCTTGACCTCAAATGGTAAGTAAATATATGTAGTGACATGCAAATTCTACACCTTCAGAAGAAACTAGGAAGCAAAAAAGGGACACAAATGCAAATGACTATGCATATAGATAACTTATTGGTGCATTTGGGAGGATTTTGTATAACTTTGGCTTAAGAAATTTCAAAGTCAGTACATCACACGGACTGTGCTAGAATTACTAATTGGACTGCTTGGATGTGGGTTCAATTTTACTCTCTAGTAGCTCAATCAGCTAAACTACTCATAGTTTCAATATTTATCCATTAAATGGTCCCACCTAATCAGCTAAATCATGTTTAAGTAAAATACCAACTACCACTATCAATCAAATCTTGCAGATCACATAACAAAAACAAATCACTAGTAGCTTTAAAAAAACAAAACTACAAACAAAATACAAAAAAAAAAAAAAAAAAAAAAAAGAAAAAAAAAAAAAAAAAAAAAAAAAAAAGTAAAAGTTCATCCACAATGAAGAATATTTAATTACCGGCCAAACATGTTGGTAACCAGATTCATTAGGCTTCCACAAGAAATTGACAACATCAGTAAGGTAATTAGCATCTGACTGCTGCTGATGAGTTGCATTATTATATGTTTGTTCCCTCTTCAAACTTCTTTCAGCTGAAACAAAAATTGCAGCCAAAAGAAAACTCCAAGAAATCGACAACAATGGCCTAAAAATCTTCCACCTTGTTCCAACTCCCGCCATAACCAAAAACAATATTACTTTCTCAACTAGCACAAATTAACCTTTATAAAACAAGCTAAAGCAGAGAAAATGGGGGAAAAGGAGAAGAGAAATAAATTAAAAATAGTTATTGTAGATGAATGAATGAATGAATGATTGAGTGAATATATAAGAAAAATGAGACTTATGTGAATCACAAAGATGAAAACGCAAAACGACACAGTTTGAGTGGCTATTTAATGGGAGACTTGGATTTTGTGTGTGGGCCCGCGTTGTAAATCGCATTAAGTGGGTTTCGAAGGCAACTACTCCTTCACTGCACGTTCATTTCCTTCCAAAATTTCTCTCTCCAATTTTCCTTTTTTTTATTAAACTAGAGAAACTTTTTTGAGTGAATTTTTAGTTATTTTAATAAGAAAAATTATTACTGGAAAAAGAAAAAAAAAGATAATCAAATCTCTTGTGTGTGAAATTTCTAATAATTCTTGGTGGTAGTTAATTTTAATAATTGGTTTGAAAAGAACAAAAATGTTAGAAAACCTTTTACAAGTGTAAGATTTTAAGGCAGAAAAGGATAAATGAAATGCATGCACACGTTTGCACAAGATCTTCACAAATTTAATTATATTACGTATAAACCCAAAATGGCATAAGCTTGTGAATTACATTTAGGAGGCGAATTGTTTTCGTCTGAATTTTCATAACTTGATTAGTTATTTTCAGAGTTTGGATAATCGTTGATCGTGTCTAATAAAAAGACTAAGGACTTATTTGTTTGCACTTAATGGAGGTCTGAATGAGACATTAAGTACGTTTGTTTTTAAAATTTATATAATTATTAAGCGTGTTTGTATTTTTTACTTCACAACCACTTAATGGGTCTGAATAGGTCTGTATGATTAAGATCTATAACAGAGACTTAATTTCATTAAGATGTTATCACATATTCATTATTAACTGCCGCCACCACCTACCATTATCAACTACCACTATGTCACCACCACCACCACCACCAAGCCACCATCATTCTCAATCATTGTCGCCACCATTATCGACCATCACCACTCATTATCCCCACCATTCCGACCACCATACATCATTCACCCACAATCAACACTCATCCACCTTAACTACCACAACTGACCACCTCATCACCATCAACAATCACAGCCGACACTCCATTATTATAACCTACCACCACCCACCCACACACCATCTTTCTCAGTCACAACCACTACCACTACCACCACCCACCATTATTAACTATCGCCACCCACCACATACCATCCTCAATCATAATAGACATCACTACCAATCACTACTAGCTACTAGCATGAACCACCATCATCAACCAAAACTATCACCAACCACTGTTTCTAGTCGGCATTCACCCGTTAGCCATCACCATCAACAACTGTCATATTTTAAAAATTATATATTTTATTGATAGAATATTAGATCAGTTAGTATTTGATTTGAATTTTATGTTTATAATTTTTAAATAAAAATAAATTTTATACATTCAGATGTTAAAAATCAAACAGTCTTAATTATTTCTATTTTGATCTTAATACACATCTTAATATATTCAGATGTGTAATCAGATTCAGATGTCTTAATCTTTATATTCAGATGTGTATTCAGATTGTCTTAATCTTAAAAAAAAAAAATAAGGCCTAAATATCATGGTCTAATTTAGGTAATACATTTCACTCATTCTTAATTATAACCAAAAAAAAAAAAAAAAAAAAAAAAAAAGTTCGTCTAGAAAATGTCAACGGGCGTATATACAACATGGGAAAGTTTGATGAGCCGCTTTTGGCTATTTTCATTCTTTTTTTGGACAAAGTTTTCACCAATACATGATTAGATAATCTAACTTTTTTTTTTTTCTGTATTATATTAAAAAAAACTTGCAAAATAAACGAAAGGATAATAATGGTGTTGGCCCCTTTTATTGGACCTTATCAGGCAAAAAAGAAACAAGTGTGAAAGCCTACATTCTTACCCAACGTGGGGAAAAAAGAAAAAGAGTAAAAAAGGTAAACAATCAAAGACCATTTTATTATTTTCTCCGGTCCATAACAAGTGACTAATTTATTTTTGACACATTTATTAAGAAAAATACTAAATTATATATAAAAATATTTAGTATAACTAAACTATCCTTAATTAAATATTTAATGTGAGGAGTAAGAAAACTTTTTGGGAATATTTATATAAGGATTACTTTATAAAAACAAATTAAATTCTTTCTTGATTATATAAATAAACACTTATTTTGATCAAAATAAAAACACAAATTGATCACTTATTGTGAACCGAAGAGAGTATTATTATTGATGTTTTCGGTTCTCACTAAAAAAACGCAAAAGCAAAACTTGGACCGCTCAATTCTCACCTAACACAATGTTGGATACGTGTGATTTATTTTAATGAATAATTAATTAAGAAATATAGTAAAAAAAAAAAAGGAACCCAGAGCAGAAAAGACCATACAAAGTGGTTCACATTTTGGTCAATAAATATATAATAAAGGGATGAGCCTTGAGGCAGGTATCAGTTGATTCAGACGTGAATCAGATCTTGAAATATGTTGTTTATTTGATTTCTTTTACAGAATTAAATATTGACAATTAGTAGAACAAATTCTTGGCTATTAATACAGTTTCGCCCATGTTACCTAAAAAGAAAACAATTACTATTTAAAACTTTTGATTTTTTTCTCTATTAAGTTAAACTACCAGATTTTAAGTTAAAGATGTTCTTTTAGTTTTTTGTTAGGAGTGGAATATTTTTAGTCGTTTTTCTCTTTGACTTTCTACCTTATTTAGGAATTTTTTTTTAATACTTGTGACAAATGAAATGATAAGACGAATGGGAGAGAGATTTTTTTTGATGATCGCCATTTATGTGTTCTTAGAGATAGAGTCAGGCACGGATGCCAAGAAGATTACGGTTGATGATGAGGGAATTTTGAGGATGCAGGGTCGTATTTGTGTACCTGATGTGGATGATATTCGTACGTTGATACTTCATGAGGCCCATAGTTCCCGGTATTCTATTCATCCGGGCGCCGCAAAGATGTACCAGAACTTGCGGCAGCATTATTGGTGGCGGAGGATGAAGAAGGATATTGTAGCTTATGTAGCTCGGTGTTTGAACTGTCAGCAGGTTAAGTACGAGCACCAGAGACCCGGTGGTTTGATGCAGCAGATTCAGCTTCCCGAGTGGAAGCAGGAGCGTGTCACCATGGACTTTGTAGTTAGACTCCCACGTACTCAGAGGATGTTTGATGTAGTATGGGTCGTTGTGGATAGGCTGACCAAGTCAGCGCACTTCATCCCAGTACCAGTTTCGTATTCAGCAGAGAAGTTGGCAAGGATCTATATGAGAGAGATTGTTAGATTGCATGGTGTGCCCATATCCATTATATCAGACCGAGGTACTCAGTTTACCTCCCAATTCTGGAGAGTATTTCAGCGAGAGTTGGGCACACAAATTGATTTGAGCACAGCATTTCATCCTCAGACGGACGGGCAGTCCGAGCGTACTATACAGATTTTGGAGGATATGTTGCGAGCTTGTGTCATTGACTTTGGTGGTTCATGGGACCAGTTCTTGCCTTTAGTTGAGTTTGCCTACAACAACAGCTATCATTCGAGCATTCAGATGGCTCTGTATGAGGCGTTGTATGGTAGGAGGTGTCGGTCTCCAGTCGGATGGTTTGAGCCGAGAAAGGCTAGATTATTGGGTTCTGAGTTAGTCCAGGATGCCTTGGACAAGGTGAAAATCATTCAGGATAGACTCCGTACAGCTTAGTCCAGGCAGAAGAGTTATGCGGATCGCAGAGTTCAAGATTTGGCATTTATGATAGGAGATCGGGTATTTCTTCGAGTGTCGCCCATGAAAGGCGTGATGAGATTCGGGAAGAAGGGCAAGTTGAGCCCTAGGTACATTGGTCCATTTGAGGTACTAGATAAGGTAGGAGAGGTGGCCTATAGACTTGCCTTGCCACCTAGTTTGTCAGTCGTGCATCCGGTATTTCACATATCTATGCTCCGGAGGTATATTGCGGATCCATCTCATGTACTTGACTTCAGTGTCCAGTTGGACAAGGATTTGTCTTATGAAGAGGAGCCGGTAGCCATATTATACCGGAAGGTGCGACAGTTGAGATCGAAGAGTTATCCTTCGGTTCGTGTTCAGTGGAGAGGTCAGCCTGTTGAGGCAACTACTTGGGAGTCCGAGCCCGATATGCGGAGCCGATATCCCCCCCTTTTCCCCGATTCAGGTACCTTTCTATGTCCGTTCGAGGACGAACGGTTATTTTAGAGGTGGAGATTGTGATGACTCAAAAGGTCATCCTGTGTAAATTTAGCTAAAAATGTGTTCTGAGGCCCCGAAAGCCTTCGTTAATTGTACCTCGATGTGCGTACACAGCCCGGACGCGTAGCCGGGAAGCCTTTATATGGAAATGTGTTAAACATTTGAATTTATGATAATTAATTGAATAAAGTTGACTTTGGTCAGCAGTTTTAGTAAACGGACTCGGACCCATGATTTGACGGTCCCGTAGGATCCGTAGGAAAATATAGGACCTAGGCGTATGCCCGAAATCGAATTCCGAGGTCCCAAGTTCGAGAAATGAATTTTTAAAGAAAATTATTTTCTGAAAATAATAAAGACTTTTGAAAATGAACTTTGATGTGAGATCTGTGTTACCGAGCCCGTATTATGGTTCCGGATCCCGAAACAGGTTCAATATGTGTTATGTGAGTTATCTGTAAAATTTGGTAAGAAACGGACTTGGTTTGACGTGTTTCGGATCAAAATTGGAAAATTTGATAGTTTGAGGAAATTCTATAGATTTTTGAGTTTAATTCATTATTTTTGATGTTATTTTAGTGGTTTAATTACTCGAATAAGTTTGTAGGATGATTTTGAAGGCGTGTGTATATTTGGTTTTGAGCCCCGAGGGCTCGGGTGAATTTCGGGTAGGGGTCGGGGTGCAAAGGAGTTGGAAAATCTGGTTTTTGGGTTGTTTCTGGTGTTCAGTGATTTCATTCTCCGCGATCGCAATGTATTAGGGGTTGGGGGTGGTAATTTGTTCTGTGCGAACGCGATCTTTTGTCCGCGATCGCGTGGGTCCACGCCCGGTCTCTCTGCGATCGCAGCTTTCACTTCGCGATCGCATAGGTCTAATGCCCAGTACTCTCCGCGATCGCAGGGCACCTGTCGCTATCGCGATAGCCGATTTCGCCCAATGATTTTAATGTTCAAAAAGAGAATACCCATTACGGGATTTTCATATCTTTCACTATTTTTTTCTTCTCCACCCTTCTTGGGCGATTCTTAGGAGACCATTCCACCATAGCTTCATATGTAAGTGTTCTTAACTCTAATTTCTTCCATTTTCCTTCATCAATCACTATATTCTAGGTCTAAAAACATGAAATCAAAGGTAGAAATTGGGGGTTTTGGGTAGAGTTAAGACTTTTAGAAATTTTGGGAATTCACCTCATTTTAGGGTCGGATTTCAAAACAAATTGTATATTCGGGTTCGTGGGGGAATCGGTTATTGAGTTTTGGTCCGAACCTCGAGTTTGGACCAAGCGGGTCCGGGGTCGAATTTTGGTATTTTTGGAAGAATTATGAAAAATGTATTAATTAGGCTTTGAGGCTGAGTTATTGATTAATTATTGAAGTTATTAAGTCAATTATGTCTAGATATTATCGTTTCGGAGTCGGATTCAAGAGGAAAGGTCGTGATTGAGGCTTGACTTGCATTCTTGGAGCCGAGGTAAGTGTTTGGCCTAACCTTAACTTGAGGGATTAGGTATAGAGTTTTATTTGCTATGTATAATTCATGTCCAACGTATAGGTGAGGTGTCGGGTACCTATATGTTATGGTCAAGCATGCCCGTGAGTCGAATTTTGATGAGTTATTTAATATTATTCGATATTCTCTGTGCTGTGAATTATTGGGAACATCGGAAGTGGTACCTTGAGGTTATTCATGACGTAAAAAGTTATTGATTATGTGTTCGGTCGAGGATTTTAATGTTGACATTATACTTCTGATTGAGATTGGTTAAAGCTGAGTCCCTTGCCGAGACAATAGAATTTTGTTGATTATTTTTGTACATTTGAAGTGTCGTATTGTTAAACTTTCATATCAATTATTATTTTTATACTCATCATGCACGAGGGAACATTATGTGCCGAGTGATTATTATTTATGCACGAGGGAACATTCTGTGCCGATGATTATTATTTATGCACGATGGAACATTCTGTGCCAATGATTATTATTTATGCACGAGGGAACATTCCATGCCGATGATTATTATTATGCACGAGGGAACATTCCGTGCTGATGATTATTATTTATGTACGAGGGGACATTCCGTGCCGATTAATTATTATTTATGCACGAGGGGACATTCCATGCCGAGTCATTATTATTTATGCACGAGGGTGCATTCTGTGTCGTGTGATTTTGAGGCTATGCACGAGGGGTCATGCCGTGCCTTATCCTTTCTATCTTACTTGATTCGGGTTGTTAATTCCTGTTTACTTCTACATTCCCGTCAGTACTTGATTCTACGGTTTTAGCAAGTGTTGCCCCTCTTATCCACAGCATGTTCTTTCCCGTAATTGTATTCTTGTTTATTTTATGCTATACTATTGAACTGCACAGGTACAATTTGTTGTCGTGTCCTAGCCTCGTTACTACTTCGCCGATGTTAGGTTCGACACTTACTCAGTACATGGGGTCGGTTGTACTGATGCTATACCTGCACTTCTTTTTGTTGTGCAAATTATGCAGTCGGATCCAGTGGACATCGTTAGGGGGAGTATCCTTCAGTCCATTCCAGACGACACTGAGGTAGTTCCGCAGGCGTTCGTGGATCTCGGCGTCACTGTCTATCTTTCATTCTGTCATCTATGTGTTTCCAGACAGATATATCATTTTATTTCAAACTGTTATTTTTAGCTAAATCTTAGACTGGATCGTGAGGTTGTGACTCCATTTCTGGGTTTTATACTTTAAGGGATTTCTTCGTTATTAGCTATTGTTATTTAGATTTTGTTAATGCTTCCACACTTATCTCAATTATCTAGTCAGTGTTTGTTATTTTCACTTGTTTAACACGTTGGCTTGCCTAGCGGATGCAACGTTAGACGACATCAAGGCCTGAAGGTGGGATTTCGGGTCGTGACAAAGTTACTTCATTTTAAACATAATTTATACAAATCATACAAACAACTAAATTGATAGAATAAAGTGGCAGACCTTTAAAATTTTATCTTAGCCCCCTTTTAAAAAAGAATTTTAGCAATAGATGTGCAATAGATTATTAAGATTTCATTTAAATATTTACTTTCACGTATTAATTAATAAATAAATAATAATATGGAATAAATACTCATGAATGAAACTTTCACAAGAAAGGGTGACGTAGTGATAGGGCTTCATCACAATATCAAAAGGATAGTACTTTTTTAAGTATAATTTTTTTTGGTTTAATCTAGCTAAAGAAACAGATCTTGCATATAATTTTGACAATTACCATAATTTATAACTTTCTCTTGAAAAGTGATATTCACCATATGGATGTTGATGAATCTGTGGTAGTACCAAATTAATTGAGAGCTCTGGAAGAGCCAATTATTACTATTTTGGAGAAATACAATTGATTATCATGCCAATTTATTGTGTTGTAGTAAGTCTCAAAGAAACTTATTGATTTTCTAAAGTATTCGCGAAAGCGGTTGGTTATATTGAGACTATAAATAAAGGAAAGATTTAATATCTTCTATTACTATAACTTGTAGCGGGGTAATACGTATGTTAAAGTTACCCGCTTTATTCTCCAGTTTGTACTGCACAAATAAAAGAATATGAAAATAAAGTGAATGTTTATTGATAAAAAAAATTATATCATAATAAACTTGGAGTTTATTGATAATTGCACACGTCATGGTGTAAACCTGAACTTTATCAATATTGATAATTTATTCAGTTGGTATAATTGGTTTAGCTATATCAATTTAAGTACGATGTGCAAAAATAAAAGAGAATTCACATGGATAAATATTAAAGAACTAAAAAGTTCTTTACGAATTCTCTTATGTTGCTTGTTCTCATTAATTAATAAACCAACTAAAAATTAGGATTGAATCCCATGAATGCTTGAAATATCAAAGGTGAATCTAGGCTCATTCACCTGCCATGTATACCACATAAGATGCATATATGAGATGGTTACATGTGCGATTATTATTAACTCGCAACCTGGTGTTTGCGAGGTAACTTGCTCAATAATTTAATTTAGAGCATAATTTCCTGATTTTCTATTCAAGATAGTTTATCTTGATAAGTTGATTTACATCACAACTGATTTAGCAAGATGGTTTATTGAATGCCTTCACTTAATAGTTAAACTATTGCTTATGAGAACAAAGTTATCAATATCAGTTTGATATACGTTATATATGAAAGTATATTACATTCTCCCTTACAAGTGCTTCAGGATCAGGAGCTAAATAATTACATCGTATTATTATTATTATTATTAATGTGCAGTGTGTATTTTGATTAGCACCATAACGCACAAAGATAAAGTGCTTCAGGATCAGGAGCTAAATAATTCCATCGTATTATTATTAATGTGCAGTGTGTATTTTGATTAGCACCATAACGCACAAAGATGAATTTCCAAAGTTGAGGAAGCAAGTTAGTTTTTCTAACATGAGGGAAAGACAAGATAAACAGTTGAGAAAAAGTTACATGGAAGGAATTATTATTAATAGATCTCGATCCTCGAATAAGATAATATGAACTTGAAGTTCATAAAAAGATAATTCATCTACAATATATTGCAAAACATGTCAGACGCATTTGCTTACCCAAAGAAAGTAACTATATTCTCACTGAAAATGCTCATATTAGAATAAGTCCTAGAAGGACAAGTCTATGGTACGCTTAAAACATATAGACAAATTTGTTTCAAATAGAATTCTTGATAAAGAAGATGAACAAACGATCAAATGATCATAATAAGGAGGCAAGTGATCTAGAAGATCATATGACATAACATTTTATAAAATCTCAGGAGGGGTTCAGGTATTTGAAAATATGAAAGAAGAGATCTCTATGTTATGTCTTTATGAAAAAAAATATTGGAACCGATATAAAATGTTCGTCGTTGACATCTATGATAGCGCTACGTATAGATGAGGATCTTAAGTTTGTCGAATACAGGCACAAAAATATTGGCCAAATGGAAGAGACAAAATTCGAATAGAATTGGTTTCATATGAAAGACATGTAGTTTTGGACTTGCAGTTCAAACACTTGAAAGTATAAAATCAACAGTTTGTGCAATCGCCTTTATCTATCTTATATGTCTAGCATGACATAAAAACTTGATATGCATCTAAAGTCCATTCATATGACTTATATGACAATCCATGAAGAATTTAAATTGCTTAAAGCATATAAAATTTTTGGTCATGATGGACTACATCCTAAGTACAATTTGTGCACATTTATATCTTGCTATAATTATAAGCATGATAATGTGATAGCGATAATTTTTAAAGTGCAACATATTCATTGGAGTTAATATGTGTGATTTATTCACCAAATCTCTGTCGACGTCAACCTCCAAGAAGCTAGTGCACAAAATTGGGATGCGAAGGCTCAAGGATGTGAATTGATGCTCTCATCAGGGGGAGTTAATACGTGTTATTATCTTTTTTCCTTACAAGGTTTTGTCTCACTGAGTTTTTCTTGCAAGGTTTTTAATGAGGCAACTAAAAGGCGTATTGTTAGATATGTGTTCTCTCTTTCCTTCTCTAGAATTGTTTTCCCGCTTGATTTTATTTTAGTTAAGATTTTAACGAGGCACATTATCTATTGATTAGACATTCAAGGGGGAGTGTTATAAATAATTTTTTATTTATGGTGAATGTCTATATTTTAGAGAGATTTTAAGGTTTGTTACTTTGTGGCTAAGTCACATTTTCCCTATAAATAAAGAGTTTTTATTCTATTGTAATTGATTTCAAAATCAATAAAAATTCTCTCAACTTTTCTATGCAATACTCTTATTCTTATTTTATTGTTTCATAATAAATGCTCAAATTTTTAAAAAAAACTCCACACGTTAGCATTCACTTCCCATTTAACTTGTACGTGCCATGTGCACGCTGGCACGCAACTTAGTTAAGTCAAACCAAGTGGTAGACACTTGCCCCACATTATTTATTTAATTTTATGCGTGCGTAATATAAATATTTACATTTTCATATATACAACTTATCATGACTCATTTTTTAACTACTTTTGAAAGGTTTCTCTCATACTGGGTGTAGCATTTTCACTTAGTAATAATTGATCTGTTATTTCATGCAAATTCAAAAATATTACCATATACGAATCTTTAAAAGAAAAAGTGCACGTGTGATTTTGATCGAATTTTCCTGGACTTTCTTGACTCATGAGGTATCTAATAGTAAAAAACATTCAATAAACTTAAATCAAACTATTAAATTCAAACTTTTTTCAAGTTAATCAGGTGGCGCTCTAACTCCAACATAGTTTTTTGAAGGTGACGTAGTAATAAAGTAAGAGTAAATATAAGTGTATTTTTAATGTCGCATATCCAACGTTGCTATGAAATGACGCATCCGTAATGCATATGTTAATCAAACTCCACAACGAACTGATTAACTACTCACTGTAATAATTAGTATAACTACATGACGTAGGTACGTTGGATTTTTCAAAATCACTCTCAAGGAATTAGAATAATACTAAAACTTAATCATCAAACAAGGATAGTCTCTTGGGCAACTTCAATAAGTCATCAAAATTATCACTCAACATATTCAAGACTGAGATGTCACCATCTTCATTACAAATACAAGTTTGCAATTTATTACTAGGCACTAATTAATTATTACCGATTATTTTGCTTCTATTGGACACTTACAAATCCTGCAAAGCATTGAGGTTGACGTATCAGGATGTATTTTTGTTTTTGTAATAACTATATGAGTACAATGGTCTTATAAAAAAAGGAGATTATAATTAAGTGCAATTGATATTGAGGATAGTGTTTGATCAAAAAGTATTAAGCTTTTTGTTAAACCAATTAAATAAGATGATAACGGGTAAATCTTAGTTAAACATAATAAATCCTAGATCCGAGATTATTAGATGTCAATAATATGAGACCGCATTCAAGGCAATTAAATACCTAGGAGGTATTTAATGATTGTCAACGAATGAGAGAATAATGATGAACAATAATATGATAAATGACAATAAATGTAAATAGGAAGAATGATTCACCCAAATATTGAATGATGTGGATGATTCCTCCTTCTGACAACAAGTGCGATAACTAATTATGAAAATGGACAAAGTGTTCTTAGATCGTGTGAGTGAAAATGTAGAATAAACAGCAAAATCAATCACAGTAGCAAGACATGCTTTTTGTATATACTCTCAATAGTCGAGTTCTTGCAAGTGTTTTTATCAGAAAAAGAATCCCCTTTTTGTTCCCTATATCTTCCTATTTATAAGGGATATTCCTAGAAAACCCTATAAAATACAACCGGAAAAATATTCAGTTGAATATTACTTTTGGTAATTCTAAGACTATCCTAGTCATTACTACTATGCTTCTCTACTCGACCTCGGTCTTGATATCTCGCTTGGTGACTCCTCGCTATTGGTCCATGCTCGACCTCGGCCATAACTCTTTCATTCACATTCGCTAAACCTGGTCGGATTTTGACATATACAGTTAGTCCCTCCGCTTATTGAGGTCATCTTCTTGGTCAACCTCAGTGAGCGGATTTTATCAGCAACCGCTCAGGAAAAATCCCTACGTGATGGTCGAGCAGAAGTGTTCATCATCGAGATTGTGACATGTCAGACAGGCGTAGGATGACGTCACGCTCACACGCGTTATCATTGTGCATCTTCCCAATACGCTATATCGTTTCTTGAGCCTCTGTCGCTTCGATTCTAGGGCCACTGATGGTTATTTGCACCGGTTCGGGCACCCTGGTTGTCTATAAATAGGGGGGGGGGGGGCAGCTTTTAAATGAAACTTTCGCATTTTCTAGCTTCTTCACCTCTGCATTTTGCTTCTTACTCTTGTTCTTCTTCTTCTTCTTCTTCTTCTTCTACTTCTTCTTCTTCTTCTTCTTCCTCCTCCTCAGTTCTTACTCTCTATATATTCCACCGTCAATACCCTTTCTATGCTTCTGGCTCCACCGCACACACACTATCGGAATATGACTAACTCGATTTCCAACTCTGAGACAGTCTCTGACGCTACCCCATTATCGGTGGCCATGCCCTCCAGTGGCGGAGAACCCATGGTTATGGAAGACGTGAGCTTCCCCACTGTGGAGGACGTCATTCCCCGTAACCAAACTTCTAAGAACGACTTCTCTAAAGAGCCCGTTCAGGACTCCGAACGGTATTGTCCGAGATGGGGTTAAAGCATATCTCCGCCCTCAGATCCAGTACCACATTCCTGCCCATATTGATATCGTTCCGGCAGGGGACGACATGATACAAGTTCACCGGCCTGGGTATTGTGAATTTTATGCCTAGCCATTCCTGGTGGGCTATTCTGTCCCTCTTCTTCCATTGGCGGAGGAGTTCTGCCGTTATTACGGCGTCTGCCCGGCTCAACTTTCCCCTTATATCTACAAGATCTTCCTTATGTTGACGAAGTATGCGAAATTGGCCAGTTGCGAGATTTGTATCCGCCATTTGCTGCACCTCTTTGTGCCCAGCTTCTATAGGGGCATAATGATTCACCTTCGCCATCGCGGAACCAAGGGATTGGTGTCCGGAATGGATGACAAAGCAAATCGCCGGTTTTGGTTTAATTATTTTTTTATCAAAACCAAGCACGTGGTGGCGAACCCTAGCGGATTCCCCAAGCAGTGGAATTTTGCTCGTAAGTGTATTTATCCACTGAATCATGTTCTTTTCTCTTTTTTCCGTGTTTCCTAACTTGTTTCTTTCCCTTTCGTGTAGCTGAGAGGCATCCCCCTCTTTTGGTCGCCGACATCGTTGACTGGGTGGCACAAGTCCTCCCCTTTACCGTAGGGATTCGTGACTGGGCGTCTTTCAACAAGAAGTTTGGGCCCAAGCCCTCGACCGATAAGTTGAACCTCGTCTTGTAGATATTCCGAAGTCGTTATGGTCCATCCACTTTTGGTACTTATGATTCATTTATTAGTGTCAGGTCGATGAATTCCAAGAAGGTGAAGGCTCCCGTTCCTGCCTTTCGCCAGGCAATCACCTCGGCCGGGATGCAATTTGTGTTGCCCGAGTCCGTAAGGAGTGTTCCTCAGACCCCGTCATTGGGTGACTCTAGCCCACAGACGACCTTTATATCAACGGAGATCCCGACCCTCCTGGTGATGCACCAGATAGATGAGTCTTCTCTCAGTGAGGAGGAGACGACACCGTTGAAGAGGCGGAGGGTAGAGACTGGCAGAGTCACCACGGCCGCTGCCGCGCCTGAGGGGCCGATCATATTGGACAGGGAGTCGACACATCCACAGGTTATTGAGGCTTCTCTTGCACTAGAGATCTCCGCAGAGGGGAGGCCGTCAGAGGCAGAAGGGGCTGCCACGGGGGAAGAACGACCACGGACCACCGAGGTCGGCTCATCGTCTGCGAGTGGGAGAGGCAAAACTGTCATTGTAGAAGATGATAGGTCAGGCTCCAATATCAACCCCGGCGAGGTGCAGGCCTTCGAAGAGAGGTATACTCGAGTGGAGATAAGAACCGAGGGGTCCAATCAATACATCATCATCCCGTGAATTTAAACTTATTGGTTAATTTGGAACGGGTGGTTCCAGCTTTTCCCCCTTGTGTGCAGACTCCGAGAACAGGACGCTGCAAACGTTGAAGGACGCAGACCTGTCACTGGGTATCTCTAGGATGGCCTTGCGAGTAAGTTCCTTTTTCACGCTTTAACTTTATTCATTTCTTTTACATGTTTTTTCCTTTACTGTTATTTCTTCTTTTGTTTATCAGACTCTTATTTTGGAGATTGAGTGCGATCGTCAGGAAGAGAAGAGGGCGGTCCTATATAAGAGGATGGAGTCCACGTATATGGAATACCATACCAAGCACCGAGATCTGGTCAGCATACTCAGCGAGGACGGTCAATTACAGACTCTCCGGGATGAGCTGAAGCAAAAAGATGAGGAGTTGAGGGAGAAGGATGGCGAGCTCGTGACGGCTATTGGCAGGTGCAGTGTGCTCGAGGGGACGTTGAGAGCCAAAGATGACGAGCTCGATGTAAGAAAGGGGATAATGGACGAGAATTTCGATCTCCAAGCTCAGGTGGCATCCTTACGGGTCGAGCTTGAGCGGAGTGAAGCCAGAGCCAATGGCTTGAGGGATGAGTTGGCTGCCAAAGCTGAGGAGTTGGGCAGAGTTAAGAGAGCTAGAACTCCTGTTATGGTGGAGGCGGCTGCATTAGCGGGTACTCTCCGCGTCTCCAGATCTGAACGAGCTAGTGAAGCAGAAATATTGGCGCTTAAAGAGGCAAGGCTTGAAGAGCAGATAGGCGGTTTAGAGGCAGAGGTCTCAGATCTGAACGAGCAGGTTGCCTCTCTAAAAGCCGAGAAGGCACAACAACAAGCCCAACCATCTACCTCTCATGCTTCCACTTATCCCAGTGTGTCACGGGACTTATATGAGAAGTGGGTTCATGTTGAGGCCCAGCTTGATATATATAGGGCTCTGATGACGGCCAAGAAGGCTTCTGAGGTGAAATTCGAGGATGTTCATGTCAAGGCACGTGCAGCTCATGACGCTTGTGGCTATGGCTCTGGTACGCCCGGGATGGATGATGATGAATATGACTTAAACGGGCTCACATATGATGCTTGGTATGATGATGGGTACGCCGATGGCGCTGGTGATGATGGAGATGGTGCTGTTGGTCCAGGCGGAGATGATGTAGTGTGACGCCATTGTACTTAGTTTTTGTTCTTTTTTTTTTGTGGGGGCGTCTTTCTGTCCCTTTATAAGATGTTTTGTTTTCTTTGGAATGGAATGACTTACTTTTTGTTGTATGTTCTCAACTCTTTTTGCTTTTCTTCGTATGTTTTTCTTTGTAAGATTTCTGACTCTTAGTTGGTTTGAACGGGATCGAATGTTAAATAATTCGAACGTCGTCGAATGTTAGTCGATTCGAGCGAGGTCGAATGTTAGTTTATTCGAGAGAGGTCGAATATTAGTTTATTCGAGCGAGTTTGAATGTTTTAATCAAGTGATTCAACGACGTCAAATGTTAATTAATTCGAGCGAGGTTGAATGTTAGTTAATTCGAGCGAGGTCGAATGTTGATTAATTCAAGCGAGGTCGAATGTTAGTTTATTCGAGCGAGGCCGAATGTTGATTAATTCGAGCGAGGTCGAATGTTGATTACTTCGAGCGAGGTCGAATGTCAGTTTAATTCAAGTGAGGTCGAATGTTAGTTTAATTTGAGCGAGGTCGAATGTTGATTAATTTGAGCGAGGTCGAATGCTAGTTTATTCGAGCGAGGTCGAATGTTGATTAATTCGAGCGAGTTCGAATGTTAGTTTTATTCGAGCGAGGTCGAATGTTAGTTTATTCGATAGAGGTCGAATGCTAGTTTAATTCGAGCGAGGTAGAAAATTAGTTTATTCGAGCAAGGTCAAATGTGACTCGATTCAAGCGAGGTCGAATGTTGTATTTGAGATTGGCGTAATATATAAACTTGGCGGAGAAATGAGAAACTCATTTATTTGCATATTTTTGCTTTTTTTATACATTCATTGGAGAAGTTTACATGTTTTTGCTCTGTTCTCACATACATTGGAGAAGTCCCTATCTATATAGTCCCTTCATTGATCGACCTGGAGAAGTAGTTGAGAGGTCGAGCGATGAACTTAACACTTCAGACTTCGAGACGACCTCTTCATCGCCTCGTTAAAAACTTCCCCGAGAAAACCCAATTGGGAAAAAACTCGGGTGAGGGAAAAAGAGTACAACTTAGGGGTCGTCTATCTCTAGAAGCTGAAGTATTTGAGGTGGGTGACGTTCCAATTGTTTGGTAGTAGTTTTCCCTCCAGTGTTTCTAGCTGGAAAGACCCTTTGCTTACCGCCACCGTGATTTTGTATGGGCCATCCCAATTGGTTCCCAGTTTGAATTCTCGTGGGTCTTTTCTCACTTGTGTTTTGGTTTTGAGTACATAGTCCCTAACTCTAAGTGACATGTCTTTGGCTTTTTTGTTGTAGTACCGCTCTGCCTGCTGTTTTTGAGCTATCATTCTTATGTAGGACATGTCTCTCTGCTCGTCGGCTTCGTCGAGGTCTTGCCTGCTGCTTTCATCATTGCTTATCCCGCTCTCGTTTGAGTATCTTAGACTTGGTTCACCGATTTAGAACGGTATTACTGCATCAGTCTCATAGACTAGTAAGTATGGTGTTTCTCCTGTGCTTGTTTTTGGCGTGGTGCGGTATGCCCACAACACTTCCGACAATAATTTCGGCCACAGTCCCTTGGCATTCTCGAGCTTCTTTTTCATGATGTTCAATATTGTTTTGTTGGAGGACTCCGCATGACCGCTGCCTGCGGGCTGATATGGCATGGAGAGTATTCTCTTGATATTTCATTTTTTGAAGAATTCAGCGGTCTTTTTCTCAGTGAATTGGGGCCAGTTGTCGCAACTGATTTCTTTGGGATACCGAAGCGGCATATGATGTTCCTCCATATGAATGTGATAACTTCTTGTTCGCGTATTTTGGTGAATTCACCTACTTCTACCCACTTGGAAAAATAATCAGTTAAAACTAAAAGAAATCGTACATTACCTCATCCCGCTGGGAGGGGTCTGACGATGTCCATTCCCCATTTGATGAAAGGCCAAGGCAAGGTGACTGAGTGGAGGTGCTCGCCTACTTGGTGAATCATAGGGGCGTATTTTTGGCATTGCTCGCACCTTCTAACAAATTCGGGGTCCTCTTTTTTCATTGTGGGCCAATAGTAGCCTACTTGTATGAGGCATCTGGCGAGAGCTCGATTATCGGTATGAGCTCCGCAGTGGCCTTCATGTACTTCTTCGAGGACGCGCCTTGTATGGTTTGGTCCTAAGCATTTTGCTAGGTGGCCGCCAAACATTCTTTTGTACAAGTCGTTATTGACGATGCTGTATCTGGCCGCCCACATTCAAAGCTTATTGGCTTCTTTTTTATCGGGTGGGAGCACTCCGTCATGAAAATATGAGATAATATGATTGCGCCAATCCCAACTCATGTTTATAGTTTGTACCTCGATTTGATCTATTGATGAGTGGAGGAAAGTGACCACGTTATCTTTTTCGGTTATGTTCCTAGTAGCTGTCGCCAATTTGGCGAGGCCGTCTGCCTCGATGTTCTGCGCTCGAGGTGTCTGGTCGAGCTGGCATTCATCGAACTCGGGAAGTAGCTTGCAGATCTCAGTCTGATATTTTTTTAACCTTTGTTCTTTGATTTGGAAAGTCCTTGTGACTTGATTGACGACGAGTTATGAGTCACATCGGAGGACGACACGTCGTGCTCCGTATTTGAGAGCTAATTTTAGTCCTGCAATTACGGCCTTATACTCGACCTCATTGTTAGTCATATCGGGACACCGTATGGACTTGCGAATTACTTCGCCTGTTCGGACCTCGAGTACGAGTCCCAACCCATATCCTGATGTGTTAGAGACGCCATTGGTGTATAGAATCCATAGGTCTGGTAACTTGGAGGAAGTACTAGTGGCTTCCATTTCAACCTCGGGCAACGACTAAAGCCAGGGAAAACTTTTCGAGGTGAGGGTACCTCGTTTCGGCGTTGACCAAAGTTTTGCTAATGTAATAGATTGGAGATTTAATACCTTTGTTTTCACGGACCAAGACTGCGCTTACCGCAATGTCGGACACGACCAAGTAGATTAAGAGGCGTTCTCCGGGTTCCGCCTTGGCAAGAAGCGGGGTAGAGTACATGTATGCTTTTAATTCTCTTAGGGAATTGACACACTCATAGTTCCATTGGAGTCCGTTTTCCTTCTTGAGTACGCCGAAGAATTTGTGGAATCTATCAGAGGATCATGAGATGAAGCTCGATAGGGTGGCTATATCACCAAATCAGCTTTGCACATGCTTCTTGCTGGTCAAATTTTCAGGCATTCCTTCTATTGCCTTGATTTGGTCGGGGTTAACCTCAATGCCTCTTTGCGACACCAAAAAAACCGAGGAACTTTCCGGAGGTCACGTTGAAGGCGCATTTCTCGGGGTTCAGCTTCGTGCCATACCGCCTAAGTATGTTTAAGGTTTCCCTCAGATGGTCAATGTGGTCCTATTTTCTTTTCGAACTGACCAACATGTCGTCTATATACACTTCTATCTTCTTGCCGAGATGCTCTTTGAACATTTTGGTTACTAGCCTCTGGTAGGTTGCCCCTGCGTTTTTCAGTCCGAACAGCATGCCTTTGTAGAAATACGTACCTTGGTGGGTGATGAAAGTGTTTTTTTCCTGGTTCTCCTCCTCCATGAGGATTTGATTGTAACCTGAGTAGGCGTCCGAGAAACTTAATAGCTCGTGCCCCACTGTTACATCGATGAGCTGATTAATGTGAGGCAACGTGAATGAATATTTTGGGTAGGCCTTGTTCAGATCTGTGAATTCCACGCACATGCACCATTTCCTATTTTTCTTTTTCACCATGACCACGTTGGCGAACCATTGGGGGTACTTTGACTCTATGATAGAATCGTTTGCGGGCAATTTTTCTACCTCTTCGCGGAGGACATCATTTATTGCGGCGTTGAATTTTCTTCTAATCTGTCGTACTGGCGGGTAGAGTGGGTCAACACTCAGCTTATGTGTTACTATTTCCTTCGAGATACCTGGCATATCTACATGGGAGAAGGCAAACAAGTCTGCGTTGTCAGTTAAAAATTTATGAAATTTACCTGTTTTTGGGAGTTTGTGTCCGATGTAAGCTTTTTTTGTGGTTGCTTTTATCCAGTTGAATGGGATCGAGGTCTTCCACTGTTGATCCCGCGGATTCCACGACGTCGGGGTCTTTGATGATGTCTCTTTGTTCATTACTGCCTGACCCCAACCTCGCTAATTTCTACGCTCTACGCCTTCGCCTTTCAACTGTTAAGTGTATGTGCAGTCATGGGCGATGCGATAGCATTCTTGGGCTGTGCGCTGCTCGCTGCGAATGCTGAACACTCCCCACAGGGTGGGAAACTTGATGACCTGATAAGTGTTGGACGGGATAGCCCTCATGGCATGTATCCAGGTCCGTCCTATGATGGCATTGTACGCTGTGTCTTAATTCATGATGTGGAATGTTGTTTCCTGGGTGATACCACCAGCCCGAACGGGCAGTGTGATCTCTCCATAGGTCCGCTAAACTGCATTGTTAAAACCTGTTAGTGTTATGCAGCATGGTACTATCTTAACCTCGAGTCTCATCTGTGCAAGAACTCTGGGGTGGATAATACACGCGCAGATTTCGTCATCTACCATAATCCGTTTTACATCGGTGTCTGAAATTCGTAAAGTAATAACAAGATCATCATAGTGAGGGAATGCCAAACTGTTGGTATCTGACTTATCAAAGATGATACTTTCTTTGAGGTCGTCACACTGTTCATGGGTGATCGACCGCTTCAACTTGTGGGTGGTTGTTAATTTCACGTGATTGATCGTTGCGTCATCGCCCCCGTTGATAATCATCTGGATGGTGCGGGCTGGGGAGGGCGGTTTTGGGGGGCCTTGATGTTGTTCCCGCCCACGGGCGAAATTGTCTCTTCCTCGATTGCTCATCATCTCCCTCAAATGCCCTTGGTGGAGCATGTTTACTACCTCTTGCCTCAAGGCTATACAGTCCTCGGTATTATGGCCTCGCTCCTGATGGAATTCACAGAGGGCATTCGACTTTCTGGTGTTTGGGTTGGACTTCATATTTTGCGGACATTTCACCTTAGGGCCAAGCTTCTTTAGGGCGTAGACTATTTCTCAAGGAGAAACACAAAAATTATGAGCATATAACAGTCGAGGCATACATCTTTCGTTTCGGTGAGTCCCTGTCTGCGGCCTAGATGGGCCATCGTCATGGGGGGGGGGGTGGTAGGACGGCTGTTCTGATGTACGACTGGTGCCTTTCGCGATTGAGGCGCGGATCTACATAGTCCCTTCATCTGTCATTTCAGCGGTCTTTCCTCGACTCCATCTGGACCGACATCAACCGTTGGGTTAGCCCGTTAAGGTCATCCTCGTCTGCCCATCTAGGAAAGCTGCTACCGCCATTCCCTCTGACACGTTTGGAAGGGTCATTCTCACTTTGTTGAACCGGGCGAGAAAGTCTCTGAGTACTTCGCCGAGTGACTGTTTAATGGCGAATATGTCATTCAACCTAGCTTCTGCTTTCTTGGCCTCATCATGGGAGGTGACGAACTTGTCGTCCATCTCCTCAAATGTTTCTATGGAATGTGCTGGTAATTGTGAGTACCATGTCAGGGCTCCCCCGATTAGGATTTCACTGACCTTATTCAGCAGTACCAACGACACTTGTTCTTTGGTGAGGTCGTTGCCTTTCACTGTGATGACGTAGTGGATGATGTGATCTTTAGGGTCCATTTTGCCGTCATATATTCTTAAGTATGTCGGCATCTTGAAGGTTTTAGGTATGGCATTTGGTGCAGCCTCATCGCTATACGAACCGGCCGACATCCCTTTTTGGCAGAAGTTTTGGGGCGCCTGGTAGCTTATCAACCCTCTCTTGGTGTTCCCTCATTTGGTCGAGGAGTGCTTTATTCTCGTTCTCCATCTCCTCCATTTTTCTTAGAATGGCAATGAGGGCGTAATTACCTGCATCATTAACAGCGTGAGTGGTACCTTCTGGAGGAGGAGCGTACTGCTCGTTGGTTGTCGTTGTGATGTCGACTCATGCATCGTTTCTACTCGCCCCCTAAGCGGGTTTGTCAATATACTGTTTAGTGTACTTGTCAGTCACGCCTCTAGTAATATTTTCACTGCTGGTGGTGCCATGAGGGGGGGGGGGGGGGGGGAATCACTTCGCCTAGGTGAAACACTTGGCGTCACATTCTCCCTCGCCATCTTTGTTAACCTCGTTGATGGTGCTTAGGAGGTTAGCAATGAGCCCTGCTACTGCTTTAAACAGGCCAACCCGTTTAAGCCCGGGACCAATTGGGTCTATGAGCCCATGTGGGCCGGTCCTCACATTTGAGCTCGCGAGCCCGGGATCGTTTGGGCCCGGGATCGGCTTCTAAGTGGGCCGGTTCAACCGGGCCCCAACGGGCCCAACGACGAAATTTTAATAAATAAAAAAATCTGAAAAAAATTTCCAACCGTTGGAAGGTTTAAAATATAGCCGTTAGCCTGCACAAAATAGCCGTTTGGCACTTTAAAAAATAGTCATTTTACTCCCCAACTTTGTTTTAACCCCAAACTTTTTATAATTATACTTTTTCCCTATTCTCAACTATAAATACCCCCTCATTCTTTCATTTTTCTCACAAAATCATCAATGTCTCTCAATCTCTCTCTAATTTTCTTTTATAATTGCTTACTTTATTGTTGCAATTTGTGAAAAATTGTCAAGTTGGTGAATTGAAGTATTCAAGTCTTCAACGGTATATAATTTTCAACAAGTTGTTCGTCAATTCGGTAAACTCGTTCCAACTCATAAGTTTTAATATTATAGTTTTGTTTGTTTTAGTTTGTATAATTATAATTAATATGGCATTTTCTTTGAAAAAAATGTTTAGTGGTAAGGGAAAATCTAAAGTCGGTGAATCTAGTGGCCAAGCTACTACTCCTCCCCCGGCTCCCCGACGTAGATCTATTACCCGTCCTCCCCCACCTATTATTCTTGATAGTGATAACCCTTGTTTTCAATTTACTGANTGTAACCCGTCCTACCCCTGCTATTCTTGATAGTGATAACACATTATTACAATTTACCGATAGTCAATTTTACTATGATATTGTACCAGGTGAACAATTAAACCATGAATATATGAATGCTCTTTATGGTAATCCAACTATCGATGAAAATGATGAGGAAAATGATGATTTAGATGAAAATCAACCCGATTTAGATGATACACCTACTAGTCCTCTTGTTAACCAAACTGATAATAATCCAAATGATGCC